>JBAIZL010000373.1:40000-260000 GCA_036971475.1 Prosapia bicincta | reverse complement strand
CATTTGTTGTAACTTTTTTTATTCATTTCGACTACAAATTGTCTCTATCGACAAATCTCACAACAACCAGGTTAACGTCGAACTAAAATAAGCTACGTTGAGAGCGCTAAATATCTGGGAGTTATTCTGGATAGGAAGCTACTCTGGCGTGAGCACTTGGAGGATAATTGCAAAAAAGCCATAGCTAAATTCTGGCAATGCAGAGGAGCAATAGGCACGAGATGGGGTTTCGGTCCACGTCAGATGAACTGGATTTATTCCGCCATTGTGGTGCCGAGGTTGGTCTTCGCCTCTATCGTCTGGTGGGACAGGGCACAGAAAGAAACAAGTAAAAGAATGCTGGACCGCGCGCAGGGGCTCTTCCTTAGAGGCATAACAGCTACAAGGAGAAGCACACCATGTGCGGCCATGAGGGTTATGTTGGGTTTTCCATCCTTGAGTCTTTAAGTTAGGATGGAGGCAATGAAAACTGCATACCGGCTAAGCTGTACCGGGCAGTGAAAGACAAGCAGCAAACTTCATAAACAGCTATTTGGGGATTCACTGAAGGAGCTCTGGATAGAACCTCAGGATACGATTCTGTCTCTTAAAAGGAAAAAAGGAAACTACAAAATCCTTATTCCTGCAAGAGAGGCATGGGCGGAGTATAGACCCAGACATGGTGAAATCTGGTTCACGATGGGTCCAAGATGAAGGAAGGAGTGGGAGCAGGATTTAGTGGACCGAGACACCAAGACAGATTTTGTCATCGCCTGGAGGACTACAACTCTGTCTTCCAGGGGGAGGTGCTCGCGATCAAACTATGTGCTGAGGAAATAATAGGGTCTGGCAGGAGGGGCAAGACCATCTGGATTTGCTCGGACAGTCAGGCAGCTCTGAAGGCATTAGGTAAGGCTAGTACCAGCTCTAGGTTGGTGGCTGAGACTATGGCTTCTCTAGCAGAGCTGAGTAAGTATAATTCACTCAACCTAACCTGGATTCCAGGACATTCTGGCTGGATAGAGAATGAGAGAGCTGACACCTTAGCAAAACAAGGGTGTATAACCCAAGGACCGTTGCTGAGGGCAGTGGGCATGCCGCCTGAGGAGGGGCGCAAGAGGATCACGGCACATATAGACAGGTTGTGCAGGGAAGAATGGAATGTAACCTTGGGGTGTAACAAATCCAAGGTACTGTGGGGTTACTCAGGAGAATTTTGTGGGGCAAAGAACTACTCTCCTTAAGTAGACACCAACTCAAAGCTACTGTAGAGCTGGTTACAGGCCATGGGAATCTGAGGGGGTTCCAATACAAAATTGAAAAATCTCGGTCCCCTGTGTGCAAGAGATGCGACGAGGACCAAGAGGAAAGCCCAATCCACGTACTCTGTGAGTGTCCTGCTTTGGGAGCTGCAAGGAGAAAGTGGTTTGGCTGCAGGTATGTACGCCAGAGGATATCAGAAGATCTAGCATCAGGTGGGTACTTGATTTCTGCAAAGAGGTAGGTATCCACTAAGCTAGTCCTGTGGTAGGGATGGGAAGAGAGTACAAAGGCTGTAGCTAAGTGCTCTACACCGATAAGGTCCCTCCGAGTTTTAGTAACAATAATAAATATAAAAAGTAAAAATTGTAAAACAGCTGCCAAAGGAATTTTAAAGATGTCAATAACTGCTTTTATTTTCAATAGATACGTTTCAAAGAATTTCCATCAAAATATCCTGCTGGTAGTTGTAGGCCTAATTCCAACGGAAAAATTTTAATAGACCTGTAAATTTAATTGGTTTTGTATATGTTGCTCTGATTTTTTGGGCCGTTAAATATTACTCTCGTTTTAGTATAGCGTGTAATCTGGGCTTGCGTGTTTAGAATTTGTCTGATTGTTGATTAACATGTAATGTGTGTTATATACATTTTACGTAGTTGATTAATTGTAAGATATTTTTTAGTAAGTATGAAATTAAAATGGCTAGAACAAATAATAATTTTCTCGGTGGGAGTGTTAAAATACAATCAGCTGACAGATACATTGAAGGAATGTGGAGTTTCTGTGATCGCCCAAACAATACATTTTATTTGTGAGCTAATAAAAGCGATAGTTTGTGCTGCAGCCTTCCTTCCTTGTAAGGCTTATTTCTTCAAGCATGATCCTAAAATATTCCAGTTTCGTTTCGAATGAAGATTTTTCTAAACATATGATTCAGTGGCTTGGGCCCGCCCAAGACATTAACATAAGGTCAGGAGTTCATATTCCTTGAAAGTAGTTTCCGCGGTTGTAGTCACTGTGAAAGTATTATTACAAACTCATGTGTGCTCTAGTTTTCAAATATATAACAAACATTGATAAGGAACATTAGCTAAATTTAATCATAAGGACTTATTAATTTTAAGTATTGCATTACGTTAGCATTTAAGCCTAATATTACAATTACTACTGTAATTCATGCCACTTGAATTACTGGCTGTGGACTAACCTGAGGCAGTGGTAAAAACACTCGAAACTACGGTATGGGACATCGAAAAGCAAAATATCGATATATCGGAAATGGATTGGCGATATTTTGTTTTTACTGATATTGGGATTAATTTACATTTGAAATATAAAGAGACTAAAAACGATTTTTTTGCTTTCTCTTGATGTTAAAGAGACTTGAAAATCACGGATCAGAGGGGTTTAATTTTTGGAATTTTTGGTCATGTAAAACTTTGTATCGTTTGGTTTAACCTTGATTTCTACAAGAATAGTCAACTTAAAAGCAAGTGAAATTGGAAACATAAATATTTTAATAAAGAGTTACTTGCCTGTTATTATCAGATGTTTTCTTATAAAATAAATGAAAATATAAAATGAAATACGTTGAGTAAGAACTTGTACCATGCATCATACTTTCATATCAAGTATGTAGGATATATCACCCGGGGGGGGGGGGGGGGGGTTAGATTCTATCTTACAGCGTTGAGGGGCTTTGTCTTCGAGATTGTCCGAGATGAGTCGGCGTGAAAGAGTTAATGCGGGTAGCAATCAGACCTTAGGGGCGTGTAAGGGACAATCCATTGAAGTTTTGGAAGGATATTTCACCGCCAAACTCGTCCCTACATCAATTGGCTGGCAAATATCCGTGAGTTGTTGGAATATCAGTTCCAGCAGAGAGGCTTTTCTTGAAAGCTGGCGAGGTTTTATCGTCAGAAAAGATCAGACTAAAACCCAATCAGTCAAATATGCTGATATTCGTGGGTTCCCTAGGAAAAGATCAGACTAAAACCCAATCAGTCAAATATGCTGATATTTTTGGGTTCTCTAGGAAAAGATCAGACTAAAACCCATTCAGTCAAATATGCTGATATTCTTGGGTTCTCTAGGAAAAGATCAGACTAAAACTCAATCAGTCAAATATGCTGACATTCTTGGGTTCCCTAGGAAAAGATCAGACTAAAACCCATTCAGTCAAATATGCTGATATTCTTGGGTTCCCTAGGAAAAGATCAGACTAAAACCCATTCAGTCAAATATGCTGATATTCTTGGGTTCTCTAGGAAAAGATCAGACTAAAACCCAATCAGTCAAATATGCTGATATTCTTGGGTTCCCTAGGAAAAGATCGGACTAAAACCCAATCAGTCAAATATGCTGATATTCTTGGGTTCCCTAGGAAAAGATCAGACTAAAACTCAATCATACAAATATGCTGATATTCTTGGGTTCCCTAGGAAAAGATCAGACTAAAACCCATTCAGTCAAATATGCTGATATTCTTGGGTTCCCTAGGAAAAGATCAGACTAAAACCCATTCAGTCAAATATGCTGATATTCTTGGGTTCCCTAGGAAAAGATCAGACTAAAACCCATTCAGTCAAATATGCTGATATTCTTGGGTTCCCTAGGAAAAGATCAGACTAAAACTCATTCAGTCAAATATGCTGATATTCTTGGGTTCTCTAGGAAAAGATCAGACTAAAACCCAATCAGTCAAATATGCTGATATTCTTGGGTTCCCTAGGAAAAGATCGGACTAAAACCCAATCAGTCAAATATGCTGATATTCTTGGGTTCCCTAGGAAAAGATCAGACTAAAACTCAATCATACAAATATGCTGATATTCTTGGGCTCCCTAGGAAAGGATCAGACTAAAACCCAATCAGTCAAATATGCTGATATTCTTGGGTTCCCTAGGAAAAGATCAGACTAAAACTCAATGAGTCAAATATGCTGATATTCTTGGGTTCCCTAGGAAAAGATCAGACTAAAACCCAATCAGTCAAATATGCTGATATTCTTGGGTTCCCTAGGAAAAGATCAGACTAAAACTCAATCAGTCAAATATGCTGATATTCTTGGGTTCCCTAGGAAAAGATCAGTCTAAAACCCAATCAGTCAAATATGCTGATATTCTTGAGTTCCCTAGGAAAAGATCAGACTAAAACCCAATCAGTCAAATATGCTGATATTCTTGGGTTCCCTAGGAAAAGATCAGACTAAAACCCAATCAGTCAAATATGCTGATATTCTTGGGTTCCCTAGGAAAAGATCAGACTAAAACCCAATCAGTCAAATATGCTGATATTCTTGGATTTCCTAGGAAAAGATCAGACTAAAACCCAATCAGTCAAATATGCTGATATTCTTGGGTTCCCTAGGAAAAGATCAGACTAAAACCCAATCAGTCAAATATGCTGATATTCTTGGGTTCCCTAGGAAAAGATCAGACTAAAACCCAATCAGTCAAATATGCTGATATTCTTGGGTTCCCTAGGAAAAGATCAGACTAAAACCCAATCAGTCAAATATGCTGATATTCTTGGGTTCCCTAGGAAAAGATCAGACTAAAACCCATTCAGTCAAATATGCTGATATTATTGGGTTCTCTAGGAAAAGATCAGACTAAAACCCAATCAGTCAAATATGCTGATATTCTTGGGTTCCCTAGGAAAAGATCGGACTAAAACCCAATCAGTCAAATATGCTGATATTCTTGGGTTCCCTAGGAAAAGATCAGACTAAAACTCAATCAGTCAAATATGCTGATATTCTTGGGTTCCCTAGGAAAAGATCAGTCTAAAACCCAATCAGTCAAATATGCTGATATTCTTGAGTTCCCTAGGAAAAGATCAGACTAAAACCCAATCAGTCAAATATGCTGATATTCTTGGGTTCCCTAGGAAAAGATCAGACTAAAACCCAATCAGTCAAATATGCTGATATTCTTGGGTTCCCTAGGAAAAGATCAGACTAAAACCCAATCAGTCAAATATGCTGATATTCTTGGATTTCCTAGGAAAAGATCAGACTAAAACCCAATCAGTCAAATATGCTGATATTCTTGGGTTCCCTAGGAAAAGATCAGACTAAAACCCAATCAGTCAAATATGCTGATATTCTTGGGTTCTCTAGGAAAAGATCAGACTAAAACCCAATCAGTCAAATATGCTGATATTCTTGGGTTCCCTAGGAAAAGATCAGACTAAAACCCAATCAGTCAAATATGCTGATATTCTTGGGTTCCCTAGGAAAAGATCAGACTAAAACCCAATCAGTCAAATATGCTGATATTCTTGGGTTCCCTAGGAAAAGATCAGACTAAAACCCATTCAGTCAAATATGCTGATATTCTTGGATTTCCTAGGAAAAGATCAGACTAAAACCCAATCAGTCAAATATGCTGATATTCTTGGATTCCCTAGGAAAAGATCAGACTAAAACCCAATCAGTCAAATATGCTGATATTCTTGGGTTCCCTAGGAAAAGATCAGACTAAAACCCATTCAGTCAAATATGCTGATATTCTTGGATTTCCTAGGAAAAGACCAGACTAAATCCCAATCAGTCAAATATGCTGATATTCTTGGGTCCCTAGGAAAAGATCAGACTAAAACCCAATCAGTCAAATATGCTGATATTCTTGGGTTCTTTAGGAAAAGATCAGACTAAAACCCAATCAGTCAAATATGCTGATATTCTTGGATTCCCTAGGAAAAGACCAGACTAAAACCCAATCAGTCAAATATGCTGATATTCTTGGGTCCCTAGGAAAAGATCAGACTAAACCCAATCAGTCAAATATGCTGATATTTTTGGGTTCCCTAGGAAAAGATCAGACTAAAACCCAATCAGTCAAATATGCTGATATTCTTGGGTTCCCTAGGAAAAGACCAGACTAAAACCCAATCATACAAATATGCTGATATTCTTGGGTTCCCTAGGAAAAGATCAGACTAAAACCCAATCATACAAGTATGCTGATATTCTTGGGTTCCCTAGGAAAAGATCAGACTAAAACCCAATCATACAAATATGCTGATATTCATGGGTTCCCTAGGAAAAGATCAGACTAAAACCCAATCAGTAAAATATGCTGATATTCTGGGTTCCCTAGGAAAAGCTAAGACTAAAACCCAGTCATACAAATATGCTGATATTCTTGGTTTCCCTAGGAAAAGATCAGACTAATACCCAATCATACAAATATGCTGATATTCTTGGGTTCCCTAGGAAAAGATCAGACTAAAACCCAATCAGTCAAATATGCTGATATTTTTGGGTCCCCTAGGAAAAGATCAGACTAAAACCCAATCAGTCAAATATGCTGATATTCTTGGGTTCCCTAGGAAAAGATCAGACTAAAACCCAATCATACAAATATGCTGATATTCTTGGGTTCCCTAGGAAAAGACCAGACTAAAACCCAATCATACAAATATGCTGATATTCTTGGGTTCCCTAGGAAAAGATCAGACTAAAACCCAATCAGTCAAATATGCTGATATTCTTGGATTCCCTAGGAAAAGATCAGACTAAAACCCAATCAGTCAAATATGCTGATATTCTTGGGTTCCCTAGGAAAAGATCAGACTAAAACCCAATCATACAAATATGCTGATATTCTTGGGTTCCCTAGGAAAAGATCAGACTAAAACCCAATCATACAAATATGCTGATATTCTTGGGTTCCCTAGGAAAAGATCATACTAAAACCCAATCAGTCAAATATGCTGATATTCTTGGGTTCCCTAGGAAAAGATCAGACTAAAACCCAATCATACAAATATGCTGATATTCTTGGGTTCCCTAGGAAAAGATCATACTAAAACCCAATCAGTCAAATATGCTGATATTCTTGGGTTCCCTAGGAAAAAATCATACTAAAACTCAATCAGTCAAATATGCTGATATTCTTGGGTCCCTAGGAAAAGATCATACTAAAACCCAATCAGTCAAATATGCTGATATTCTTGGGTTCCCTAGGAAAAGATCATACTAAAACCCAATCAGTCAAATATGCTGATATTCTTGGGTTCCCTAGGAAAAGATCATACTAAAACCCAATCATACAAATATGCTGTTATTCTTGGGTCCCTAGGAAAAGATCATACTAAAACCCAATCAGTCAAATATGCTGATATTCTTGGGTTCCCTAGGAAAAGATCATACTAAAACCCAATCAGTCAAATATGCTGATATTCTTGGGTTCCCTAGGAAAAGATCATACTAAAACTCAATCAGTCAAATATGCTGATATTCTTGGGTCCCTAGGAAAAGATCATACTAAAACCCAATCAGTCAAATATGCTGATATTCTTGGGTTCCCTCGGAAAAGATCATACTAAAACTCAATCATACAAATATGCTGATATTCTTGGGTTCCCTAGGAAAAGATCATACTAAAACCCAATCAGTCAAATATGCTGATATTCTTGGGTTCCCTAGGAAAAGATCATACTAAAACCCAATCAGTCAAATATGCTGATATTCTTGGGTCCCTAGGAAAAGATCAGACTAAAACTCAATCAGTCAAATATGCTGATATTCTTGGGTTCCCTAGGAAAAGATCAGACTAAAACCCAATCAGTCAAATATGCTGATATTCTTGGGTTCCCTAGGAAAAGATCAGACTAAAACTCAATCATACAAATATGCTGATATTCTTGGGCTCCCTAGGAAAGGATCAGACTAAAACCCAATCAGTCAAATATGCTGATGTTCTTGGGTTCCCTAGGAAAAGATCAGACTAAAACTCAATGAGTCAAATATGCTGATATTCTTGGGTTCCCTAGGAAAAGATCATACTAAAACCCAATCACTCAAATATGCTGATATTCTTGGGTTCCCTAGGAAAAGATCAGACTAAAACCCAATCAGTCAAATATGCTGATATTCTTGGGTTCCCTAGGAAAAGATCAGACTAATACCCAATTATACAAATATGCTGATATTCTTGGGTTCCCTAGGAAAAGATCAGACTAAAACCCAATCAGTCAAATATGCTGATATTCTTGGGTTCCCTAGGAAAAGATCAGACTAAAACCCAATCATACAAATATGCTGATATTCTTGGGTTCCCTAGGAAAAGATCAGACTAAAACTCAATCAGTCAAATATGCTGATATTCTTGGGTTCCCTAGGAAAAGATCAGACTAAAACCCAATCAGTCAAATATGCTGATATTCTTGGGTTCCCTAGGAAAAGATCAGACTAAAACCCAATCAGTCAAATATGCTGATATTCTTGGGTTCCCTAGGAAAAGATCAGACTAAAACCCAATCAGTCAAATATGCTGATATTCTTGGATTTCCTAGGAAAAGATCAGACTAATACCCAATCAGTCAAATATGCTGATATTCTTGGGTTCCCTAGGAAAAGATCAGACTAAAACCCAATCAGTCAAATATGCTGATATTCTTGGGTTCCCTAGGAAAAGATCAGACTAAAACTCAATCAGTCAAATATGCTGATATTCTTGGGTTCCCTAGGAAAAGATCATACTAAAACCCAATCAGTCAAATATGCTGATATTCTTGGGTTCCCTAGGAAAAGATCAGACTAAAACTCAATCATACAAATATGCTGATATTCTTGGGTTCCCTAGGAAAAGAATTTGGGACAAATAATATTCATTTTTTTAACGCAAACCAAAATAATGTATATATTTGTGAATGCAAATTTTAATTTGAATAAATACATTTTTTTCATTTGGTTACTGGTTATAGGCTACTTTCCTTAATAACATTAGATTTCTGTTTATAATGTATGGGAATTTTTTAAAATTATTTTGTACAGATATATAGATTGAGTATAACGATAACATATCGATGTCGATATTCATTGGTGGTTTAATTGATAGTATCGAATATCAATATTTTCTTTTCGATGTCCCATCCCTAAGATACGTTTCTTACGCTGCAAGACGGCCGTTCAATGAGGTTACTTTACATGAGAAACTTCATCCTTTTTAATAACCAAATTTACACTAACGTCATACTTTGAAGCTACATTTTAACATTTCAACGTAGTAAAGTGATATAATATACTGTGGAAACTCATGACGCATTACGTAAAAATAGTGTATAAAAGAGTATATTTCATCATCAATTAAGAAGCGTATTGAAGAGTCTTTAGAGATTATGTCTCTAAGAAGATAATTATCGAATGTTCAAACACTCTTTAGAACTTGCAACATTTAAATTAATTTTTATTCTTATTTAGAATATATTTCAAAGTGTGTGTGTGTGTGTGTGTGTGTGTGTGTGTGTGTGTTTTGAAGTCGAACAGAAAAAAATAAATATTTCTTGGGAAAAAATAATTACGAAAAAATTTGAAACAGAAAATTTATTTAAGGCCTAAAGTTTTAAAATTAATTTGTATTTATGGTAAAAAAGGTAAGCTACCCTGTCCGATAAATTTTTTATATAAAATTTGCAGTTTTTAGGGTTGCAGTGCCCTTTTATTATTTTTCAATAATTTGTTAGTAGTAGGCATAGTTATTTTAGGTGCTGGTATTGCGAGCCTTTAAAGTCCCCTGAACGCACCTTTTAATTTCGCAAAGCAAACAGTAACTGTATATTAAGTGTAGGCCTACGTGAGTTTCAGCCACGACTTTAATACAATTTTTAAATAATTCAGAAGGATTTGTCAGAGCAACTTATTTATAAAAAAAATCCAAGTTTTTAATAAAACAAGAAACAAAACCTTATTTGTAATTGTTGATTGTTATCTAAATTTTTAATATTTGTAAACTATCATAAATCTACAACAGCTTTAATAAAACATGTTAATATATATATATATATATATATATATATATATATATATATATATATATATATGTATATATATATATATACTACATATATATATATATATATATATATATATATATATATATATAAACATACAATGATTGAAGCAATCATGTATAATATTTTAATTTTTAGCTTTAAAATCAACATTTTGCAAAATCCTTACTTAGTGAGCGTCTACGTTATGAACAGAATTTACCCTGAAAATTTCAAGTACTGTATCAACCTTTTATAGTTTCGACTCTACGTTGATTCCCAGTTAGTCACTCAGGTCAAAGATTCTTAAATACATTTACGATTCTTGTAGGTTGGCAGTAAAATTACTTTTTATCGTAAAAGGTTGTAAATTCACACTCGTGGGCGCACATTCATACGCGCGCGTCGTACGCGCACATACATACGCGCGCGCAGAGAGAGGAACTGTGCAAGACCTACAATTTAACATTGATTAGCCTAAACATTTAGTGGGCTAATATATTTCACTGAAATATAATGTTGGTCTAAAATAGTTATTCTAAATTTAGAATTCAAAGCTGTAATCTAGAAATTTTGTGAAATCATTTAATAATAGTGTACCATCTAGGATATACCCACTACTGACCTAAAGAAGTAACAGTGGTTATATGTTCTCGAAAAATAACTGCTATAGTTAGACCAATAGAATCGTAGTCCTAGTGAAAGAATGCGTTGTAAGGAGTATGTATTGGTAGGAATGAATCGCCGAGTTGTGAGTTGTAAAACTCGGGATCAGATGTTATAGGTGTGGGTTTGGGCAATCAACAGTTACTCTTGTAATATTTTAAAAACTTTCAGTGCTTATTAATGTTGTGAAGTCTAAGTGCCGCTATATCCACTTTATATATTTAGAATAGATAATTTATACATATCTATAGAATCGAAGTAAATTTATATTCAAGGAATGAAACAAAACCAGATCCGATATTTTTATTTATTATTAAGCTCTGTGTTGGTATAGGTCAGTCATGACAATATTTACAGTTAAACCCAAATCAAGGAAAAGAGATGAAGTAAGTAAATGTTTGTACTTTTGTACAAACCAATTGATTTACATATCAATAATTTTGCGGTTGGTTATTAATAAAGGAAAATGTTTTAAATAGTTTTATTTAAAAGTTATATGAAAAAACGGTAATTATGCACATCGTCCAACACGGAAATGGTTTATTTTTGTGTTAGTCCATTACATTTATTTCAAACAATGGTTGGTAAATGATTATGTCCATAGTCTGCCTTTTAACCTTTTAAATAATTAATAAACTATTAGAGGTCTAATTTAGGTTTCAATGTTTTTGGGTTTAGTAAATATTTGAATTCAGAGAGAGGTTAGGTTCTGTTGACAGCTTAAATTCCAATACAAATATTGATAGAAACTGTAAAATAATTGTTTTTGAGTTGAAAATTGTAATTATTAAATTTGAAATCAATGGATTCAATTTCTAAGGATGGTGTTAGAAAAAAATAATGAGGACACTATTACTACAACTTGAATTTTGTATTCCATTTTGTTCAGTGAAATTTAATTAATCATTTTGACATCATTTTACGACTATCCGAATTTTAATTGTTTTTGTAAAATCTTACTGAGACAGAACGTTTTGCACACACACACACACACATATATATATATATATATATATATATATATATATATATATATATATATATATTATAACGTAAAATATATATGTGTTTTATAACATCAAAGATTTTTATGCGATAATTTATGTTTCTATGTTACCTTTTAATTAATTGCCTACGTTGTGGAACTAAATTATAACATACAACACTATTACTCAACAACAATTCTACTAACATTTGTTGATTCCATCTTCGTGTGAGCTACTAGTAATCACTTACACTTTTAAAAAATGTTTTAACTTGCCTATAGTAGCACTTACTTTGCTTGTTGAGGACGGCCGTTTCGGGAGATGTGTCCCTTTGTCAACTCAGACCGTAACTGATCTCAAGGTTTACGTAGGTTACAGTGGGGGTGGGATATTTTGGTGGTGTGGGTGTATTTTGTGTGTATTAGGAGTTATGATGTCAAAAAGTGCGTGTGAGTTGTACTCAATACACAATTACATTACAACTCACACGCACTTTTTGACATCATAACTCCTAATACACACAAAATACACCCACACCACCAAAATATCCCACCCCCACTGTAACCTACGTAAACCTTGAGATCAGTAACGGTCTGAGTTGACAAAGGGACACATCTCCCGAAACGGCCGTCCTCAACAAGCAAAGTAAGTGCTACCATAGGCAAGTTAAAACATTTTTTAAAAGTGTAAGTAATTCTACTAACTCAACCTGAGCATTTATGCTATTTAATTAACACTAAAATCTAGGGTTTTAGGCGCCAATATTACTCAAGGTAATATAAAGTAATTGCAAATTTCTTTTTGTTTTATACTTTTATTTAAATGCAAAATAATATTAACAAAATAACAATAATTCATAAACAAAACAACAAACAAAATAGCCCGCAAATTTCAAAAAATAGGTCACAAAATAGCATACAAAACCAATAACAAATTACAATGCAAAATACAACACAACACCAACAACAAAGATAAACTACAAGCACCAGGCGTAAACAAACTTAACTGCAACGAATGTAACAAATTCTACATTGGACAAACAGGTCGCAGCTTTAAACAAAGAGTCGAAGAACACAAACATAACACCAACTCAACATTTTACAATCACTTAAAAGAAACAGGACACAAATACACAGACATTTATCATAATTTAGAAATCCTACACATCAACAAAAAAGGACCACATCTCAACACACTAGAACAATATGAAATTTACAGACAAACAAAAATACAAAATACAAACATATTAAACGAACAAACACAATACAAATCACACATACTCTTTGATACTATTGAAAACCTACCTTTAAAAGCGTCACCGCTTGACCCAACATCTCCAAGCAGAAGACACTGATGAAGATCGGCACATAGCGATCGAAAACGTTCTGTCTCAGTAAGTTGTAACAAATTTACTAAATATAAAGTTCGGATAGTCATAAACTATTGTTTAAGTGATTAATAAGATTCACCGAACGTAATGGACTACAAAATTCAAGAATTTTAACAACTTTACAAAATTTCATTTACTAGTTACATAAATCCAGCAATGTTTTACCTTACTACAAGATTTTTAATTACAAATTTGCATACATTAAATTTGATATTATTTTATTTCGACTTTGATTTGAGACTCTTACTGTTAAATATTTATTCTCAGGGCGTGTTAGGTTCTGCTTTAGAAAACTGCTTATTATTAATCTTATTACAATAATGAAAATTTTATAAAAAAATTTAAATTATAACATATTAACCAGAAATTTAGAAGATGTATTATATTATAAAACAGAGAGTGCAATACTTAAGTTCGTTCCAATTCCTTCAGATGAACCCTTTCTCACTACACTGACACTTGTTAAAATGATTTTTGAAAAACACAATACCTTGATTCACAAAAACTTTCACTATAACTTTAATCACAACAATTTCCCTTTTATTCGTGGACCACCCTTTTTATACAAATTTCCTTTTACAAACCTTTAGGTACTTTTAATTACTCAACAAGAATTATTTTCTTGATTTAAATAAAATAACTATAATTCCCTCCTTTAATTTTACTTTAAACTTAAACCCACCTAATTAAAACTTTCCCATTTCAGACTGATGTGTCCACCCTTTGCTGAGTCCTGTGTATGACTGTTTTCCCTATCTCTACCAATTTCTCTGGTTCAAAGCCAAATACCCTACTTCCAATTTTCTTGGCCAACCGTTTTACATCCTTTCAAATATCGACCAATAAGGAATTTTCTAGTAACCGTTGAGAATTTAAACATTTCAGTTAGAAATCCAATTTTCTTTGAATTCGCACCAATCTGCGCTTGTTCCCACTCCTGAGAGTCAGCTTAAGTTCAAGTACCACAGTTCTGTTGTTAGGCCACGCACACTTGACCGTGACTTAAACAAAAACTCCCTAGAAACTTGTAAAATTTATTACTAGTTTGTTCCCCAAATAAGCCCCTTTTAGCACCTCTCTTACATACTTTACTTGTATTGCAACACAAAATTCATATTTCAATTTGAAATTATTTCAAGCTGCATTAATTAACCTAATATTATATATATATATATATATATATATATATATATATATATATATATATATATATATATATATATATATGAAGTTAATATATTACTATTGTAAGTAATTTTATCCACCATTAAGTGCAATGATTTTACCTTGAGTGATGAGGCGCCTTTCGGTCACTTGACCATTGTCGAATCACTGTGACCAGAGTGATTCGACAAAGGTCAAGTGACCGAAAGGCGCCTTATCACTCAAGGTAAAATCATTGCACTTAATGGTGGATAAAATTACTTACAATAGTAATATATTAACTTCATAAAGTCAGTGCAACGGAAAAACAATGTATAACGTAAAATATCAAGAATATATATATATTTGGTGGCCCAATCAGATTTCCACTTCCTTGATACAAGAGACTTAGTCCATATGCTGTTGTGCATTTTTCCAAAGCTAAATAAGTCAACTAAAATAGTTGGAGTGAAAGAGGAATTAGAAACAAAGAAGACTCTAAAGATAGCACAAACTGCCATCAAAACCCAGTAGTTGTCTGTTACGAAAGGCATTGTTAGAGTTGATATTCCACACAATACTAAACAGACTGCATAGGTCTTTGTCACATTCATCCAAGTTTGGTCTCCAGCCCAACCTAGAGCAATCTGCATCAAAAATAGGACTAAATTATAGCTTTTAGAAAAAAATTGCATAAAACATTATGATTGGAGTTAAACAAATATTATTGACAAGAATATCAGGAATATGAAGTGAACCTATATATATATCTTTTAACATTTGTTGATTCCATCTTCGCGTGAGCTTCTAGTAATCACTTACACTTTTAAATGTTTTAAACTTGCCTATAGTAGCAATTACTTTGCTTGTTGAGGACGGCCATTTCGGGAGATAAGTTGACAAAGTGACACATCTTCCGAAACGGCCGTCCTCAACAAGCAAAGTAAGTGCTACTATAGGCAAGTTTAAAACATTTAAAAGTATTTAGTGTATATTTTTTATATACGTACATTTTCAAATATAAAATATGATTGATTATTTTATCTTTTCGTTGAATACGACTAAGCCTTTAGATATGCTTTCTCGAGTTGTTGCCCAGCAACTCTCCGAATTTCAAGTAAATAGCATAATTTTGAGGTTAACCCAGGTGGGAAAAGTGGCAGGCCTTGCCAATGTTAGGGAGTAGCCATGTGCGAACGATCACACAAGTGCTGTGTTAGGGGCAATCTAACAATGTGATCACGTAACTGTTAATATTATAATCTTTCTATCTGTAATTTTACATATAAATATATTTGATAGATTGTTTTTATATCAATGAACAAGTTTAAAGCTTATTATAATCATAAAATTGAAATTTATAATTTAAAACATATTAACAACAATAATTTCAAATGTAATTATTATTTGTAACGGCGCAAGTCATTGTGGTAGTTTCCATAGCGCTAGCGTTGCCAGATTTCCTTTCATCGAAATTTTGTTGCTGTTAATGACGAGCTAGTTGTAAATTACCTATTACACTTTTGCTATTACTTGCGACCAGCCAGAGGCTGAAGAAGTCGTAAGACGATAACATTTTCTACAAGTGTACGTTAACAATTCAACAACTTTAGTTAACAAAAAGTCTGGTCGCAAGTAATAGCATAAGTGTAATATTTAATGCTTTCATCATATTTAAATAAAAACAATTTTCTATGAATTTAACATTGATGTTAATGCTACAAACCAAAGATAGGTTATCAACCAAGTTGCTACCAACTGTTAAAGTAATTATTTTTGCAAATCTGTGTTATATTGGTAAAACTCTCAAAATGAATCTTGAAACCCCTTAAAGTATGTAACAAATAAAATAAATATTTACTCTCGAATTTTGTAGTTCGTTACGTTCGGTGAGAACGTAAATTAATAACTTTAACTTTAGTTTATGACTATCCGAACTTTAATTTTTTTGTAAATTTGTATATCTTACAGAGACAGAATGTTTTAAATCGTTCCGTGGCGATCTTCATCAGTGTCTAAATTTTCCGCTTGGAGTTGTAAGCGGTAACGGTTTTAAGAGTATATGTGATTTGTATTGGGTATGTTCGTTTAATATGTTTGTATTTTGTTATTGTGTTTATAAATTTTATACTGTTCTAGTGTGTTGAGATATGGTCCTTTTTTGTAAAGTTAAAAAAGTTTGAAACTATAATGAAATGTGAACAATCGGACACCACAAATCTGAAACAACTTAGTAAGAGTTACTTAAAGATATATGAATGATTTTGAGTTAACGTGTTTAACAATAATATTTTATATTTTTTTATGACATTTTGCAGAAGTCATGAGACTTTAATTGTGGTCTTTCTAAGATTAAAAGCAATTAATATTGTTTGATTCCATTCTCAATTTGAGCTACGAGTTAACACTTAAATACTTGCACATATATTATTATTTGACACTTGCCTACAGTGGCACTAATGTTTTGTTTTAGTAAGGACAGCCATTTCAAGAGATATGTCCTATTGTCAACTAAGACTACAACTATAAGATAACAGTGTAGATGAGTTGGAAATTGAAATGCCCATCCTCATTAAACAATAAAGTAGATGCTACTGTAAGCAACAATCATATTCTTGGAAATAGACTTGAATGTCCAAGTGTCAAGAGGATTTGCTTCAAAAGTTGTTTTATCCATAAAGAAGTATTTTATTAACAAAATAATATAATTAATTTAATTAATGGTTAGCTTCACAACCTACTATTGATTAATAGTAGCTTCACATGAGCTACTAGTTATCAGTAAACATTTTTAAATGTTTATAAACTTACCTATTGTAGCACTTATATTTGTTGAGGACGGCCGTTTCGGGAGATGTGTTCAATTGTCAACTCAGACTGTAACTGATCTCAAGGTTTAAGTAGGCTAGGGTGTTTACGCACTTTTTGACATCATAACTCCTAATACACACAAAATACACCCACACCACCATAATATCCCACCCCACCCTAACACTAAATTAACACCAATGAACTAACACCAATGAACAACACCAAATTAATATTCTAGTACTGCTGAAGATGTGCAGTTAATGTTACTTTGGAACCAGGTCCAAAGGCTCAGTGCACTATAGTCGGCGCACCAGCACCCTGTGAGCCAGATATAGGAACTATAGAGTCTTTGTGTTGCTGAGGTCGCTGGAAGTGATTCACTGATGCAGCAGCAGCCTTTTCTCTCATCATCTTCATCTTGAGATCTCTATGTGTGGCATAGTTTCGAACATACCATAGGTTCCTCACTATAGCCCTTAACACTTTATTTTGGAAGTAGAACACTTGATAAGTTGCAAATTTCTGCTCTCAGTGCATCCCCTGAGTAACATTCCATATGTTCATACAGGCTTATGCACTTGTTTGTACTCCAGCAGTTGATTATAGGGGCTGAAATCAGAATACCGACTTATGAGCCATGCTAATCTTCTGTATCAGATCTCCAATCTTTTTTATCTTCACATGGGATTTCCAGTTCAGTTTAGCGCCTAACGTTGACCTAGGTATTTCACCCCTGTGCTATAATGGACAAGTTGTCTACTTATTATGAGGCCAGGTTTGCTCTCTGCTTTATTGGTAAATATAACATGAGCTGACTTTACCATTAATTTAAATACAATTATTTTTTTCTTTTATTTTAGCATCAAGTAGTTTATTATCACTTTGATACAGTCCTAATAGAAGACAGTTTTTTTGAAGATGAAATTAATTTAACTGTTTTGATTTAAAAAAGTTTTTGTATTTATTTGCACTAGAACTTTACCATAACAGTTCTATGTCATGTTTCTTGAGAGACTGTATGTAGTGTTTTCTTGATTATTTGTAACAAGAGCTAATACTTTCCATTAGTAAGCTCGAAAAGAAAATTAGTGTTAAAAGATGGAAAATCTGAAATTATAATTTAAATTAAAATATATTTTGAAAGATGAATCGAATGAAAACTGATTTAACTAAGTTAATGTTTTCTGCTAATAAAAACTTTTTTCGGAAATTGTTTTACAATATTTGTAGACTTACTTCTTTAAAAAGTATTAAGTGGTAATATCATTTATTAATCAATTATATTCTTCCAATTACATCAACTAGTTATTATGATTTTATAGAACCAATAATTTGTTTAATACGTCTTTAAAATAATTGTGTGATCAAATTTCATGATAGTAATCTCTTCTTAGTTTTTACTGACTATATCATAACATTTTATGTTAACACAGTTAAAATATTGTACTGACGTATTTTAGGTCAACCTACTTATGTATGATTGTTGAGACATAGACCTTGTAATTACATTTGACTCAATCAGCAACTTTTACATAGTTAATGGATTTATGTTCTATTATTAAAAATGGCAGTTTCAAATTGATAAACTCACTTAGTGCTTGTTATTAGCTGTTATAAATATCGGTTGGATATGTATGATAAAGATGTAGAGTATAGTCTGTAGGATTTATATGTATGCATAGAATATTTCAACATATCTATAGTATATTTGGAGTAAAGGTATGAAGTAAATAGCAAAATTAATTCTAATCCCATTTAAATGTGACTTATTAAATATGCTAAGGATATTAATACAAAGTGTAAGATGAATTACTATTGGACTGATTAATTAGATTATTGTAGAAATTTATATTTTCTCTAGGGCTGTGGGCTTGCTTAAGCAGATTCCCTTTAAATGTGACGTCTCTACCAGCCATTGAATAGCAGCCCAAAATCGTAATCTTAGTACGCTGATTACTTTAGACCAGTAGGGTTTGAGTAGACAATTGGACAAATCTTCCAAAACATGCCCCCTTATTAGACAACAAACTAATTGTTACTATAGGCAAGTATTGAATATTAATATATGCTCAAGAGTTTAAGGGCAAACTAGTAGCATAATATAAATAGGTTGATTTAAATTTGTGTTTTACTCATGAGATTAAGGGCTCAGTATCAAGTGAGACTGTTGAAGTAATATTACTTTTAAAAAACTTTACTATTAAAGCACTAAAAATATCGGCAACATTTAAATCCAGACTTTTCATTATACATTTGATTAATACTATTTCTTGGTTGGTCTAGTTTAGGCCTACTATTTCTTATTTCCTTAACAGAGTCTTGATTTATTTTGTTCAACATTTATGTAATAGCTTGAGGTAAAAGTAATTAATGTTAACAGTAAGAAAAGTTTTTTTGTTATAATTATCACAATCTTACAGAGAGCTTTGGAGAGCGATCAACACTGGACAGACTATGATGATTGGGATTCAAGATATATGCTGCGTACTGACCATGATGACTTTGGTGATAGACATGATTTGTAAGTAATATGTATGTCTGTACATTCATTTAGTAAACTATTACTAATTCAAACTCTATAGGGAATACAAATAGTTTGTATTCTTCAAAGGTTAACGAACAATTCGAATAAATAATGAAACCTAGAAAGATGTACTGTATACTCATTTCCAAAGTGTAACTTTTAAGTTACTTAATTTAGTTACCAGAGTAAAATTCCTAAATTATTTTAAGAACTTATCAATATTGGATGAGGTTTTCTAATTATCAATATTTTGACCAGTTTTTTACAGTTTTGTAGAGCCAAGAAATAATGATTATTCTATAAGTAGTTATCTAACAGTTAATGTTCGTAAAGTGAAACATTAAATTGCTTATTATAAAATTTGAGCAGTAACATTGAATAATGGGTACTCATGTAAATAATATTTATAAATTTTTTTGTAATAAAATAATTAAATTTTGGATGTAAACAGTGAAAATAAATAATATAAGCTATAGTCTAAATAAAACTGGAATAGGATTCTATAAAATGAATGCGGCTAGAGGGTTGTGGCATTGCTCTGTTTGGACAAATAGCAGGCCAGGTTAGTGGGCCTTTGTTGCCAATTCTAAGTCAAACTCCGGTCTTTCAGTCAATGTCACTGTGTAGCAATGGTGAAGTGAGTGATTTTCTAGTAGTGAGTACGCTTTATTTTCTATTAGTTTATTGAATATTTTTTATAACCCATAAACATTCTTTATCAACTTAATGGTAATTTCTAATGACTGAAAAGAAAATGGTGACGACTTTCTTTTTGAAGACTGGGGGGAAGAAAGTGTGAGAACCCCTCAAATTTGAACAAATTGGGGATATAGCCTGTTTGGATTTGCTGAAAAAGTTTGGATTTCGAATTAGTTGTGTATTTTCCATGTGACAGAAGTGAGTTTTTTTTATTAACAAACAATATTAGGGCATTCATTATATAACTGTTTTTATTTTTGTTGGCTTTAATTCTTATGAATTAAAGCTGATTTTAAATATTGCAGTTTATAGTTACATATTTAGAAGATGACCTGCTAAGTCTTATTAAATTATTATTTAAAGGCTTATTAAATTAAGATGCAAGGGATTTGTGTGCTCGTTAAATAATTGCTCTCTTAATCTTCAATTAAAACAAATCAAACATATTTTATTTAGCAAAAAAAATTATAAAGTTACAAACCAAAATACATATTTCTGAAACATTGCGTTAGTTACTGATTTGTGAACATTTAACAATTTACTTATGAGGAAATTTACATATTAACAAATCAATGGCTGAAATGACTCTGTTTTTGAGTTTGATTGCTTGCTCTTTTCATAATTAATTCTTACAATTTAAACTGAAAACAAATGCACCAAATAATGCATAAATTACATTTATGTACGTATTGAAAAATTTTAAGTTTATTAATTTTGTACTAAACTGTTTAAGCATTTAAATTTTGTGATAGTTCACCAAAGTTTGAATTTGTTCACTTAGCTGTTTTAACAAAGTGTAGCCTCGCATCCTTCTATTGGAAAAATCCACACAATATTCGCTCGGTCATGATTTTGAAAAGGGCTTCAGTAACTCAGCGTTCCATTGGAGACGTGCGCTGTTCTCTACATTCTGATTACAAGAAATAAAAAAAAGACTATTACATTAAAAATTCAAAACAAAACATTTCCTCGCTCTTGGAGACGACCGTTGCCTTCTTTCTACATCCTAAGAGACTTAAACTATTGCTGTTACATTAAAAAATTAAAATAAAACACTTCTTCGCTCCTCGCACTACAAGACACGTTTCTTCCCTTACATCTTGGTTACCAGAGAGTTAAATTATCGGTCGCAAGCAAGCGTCCTAGTTACCGCGGGTCGATGTGCGCATATTACATTAATCTTAGTTTCAAACTCTTCCACAGATACCACTATCAACCAGAGATTTGATTTATTTCTAACAAATCACAATTTTTTAATCTAGTTCTATTACTATTACATTTTTGAATACATTCTCGTTCGTTTTCTGAAATTTCCTTTGTAACACCATCTAAAATGTGTTACAATTACATATTTCTGTATCAATACTGTAATGTAGACTTTCATTCAAGAAACGTGTCTTTACCTCTACCAATAAAAGTCTTGCTTCTAAAGAGGACTATTCTGTGCCAGGCTTTAAAACGAGCAAACAGCATCTCACAGTTTTAGCCTGCAGTAATGCTGCGGGAAAAAATAAGCTACCATTAATGGCGATTGGAAATCCGCCAAGCCACAAGCCCTTAAAAATATAAACTTGAATGCTCTCCCTGTTCATTACAGGAATCAGTCTGGTTTGCTTTGCAATAAACAACATTTTATTATTCTCTGGAAAACTTATTCATTGAAATGCATATATGCTGCAATGAAGAGTACGACGACCTGTAGCGGTATAGCGGTGCAAAAATTGCATCACCTGTTTACAGCAGCTCTAAGATAATTTTGGTATAAAATCAAATTCAGTAATGTTAATTAATGTCTCTTAGATTAGAAAAAAATAGTGGTTAAATTTAAAAAGATTTAATTTTTCTGTGACACAAGGGGTATATAAGGTTTTAATATCACCGTGCTGCAAAGAGTTTTAATGTACAACAACTTTACTTGGTATATTTGCGAGTTAAGTTTCAAGAGCTTATCAATTTTTGTGCTCTCATTTCCGAACTTTGTAAAAGACTGCAGGTTCTTGAAAGGGGTAGGTGTGTGAGAATTTCGTTATCACGTGGTATAATGGTACTGTTATATTTTCAGTGTCGCTGCACTGTAGGTTAATTTTGTCTATTAAGTTGAATAATTTGTAATGTTTTAATAACAATTCATCTGTTTCTGAACATTGTCTTCATTGATGTTTGCAAATACTAACCATTTTGTAAAGGGATTACCCCATACGCTATTATCCCTATGACTTACTTCAGACTTCACTGAATATTATTAATGAGAGATTATAGTCTTGTATTTTTACGTAATATAGGTTTAAAGTTGTAAAAACCAGTGCCACGTTGATTGAGTTTTTGTAATTTTATCTTGCTTTTATGACCAATAATTCTACTTGACTGACTAGATATTCTTATCAGGATTTGAATAAATTCATTAAGGTTATTACTTGACAGTGTAGCATTGGAAGAAAGAAAAATGGCTGAGAACAACAGTAAAATGTATGTAAAAGTGCATAGACATGTTATTTTGTATTTTACATTTTTAAATATGATTATGTTTTTAAAATTTATCTTCGTGTTATAAAAAATTATATTTAATTTTAATACAGTATTTAAAATAAAGTAATTGATTAAAATCCTATATCTGCATTAGTTTTTAGAAATTAAAAGAAATTTGAATAACTACATTTTGCTGATATTTATTTTTAAAATATTTCTAAAAATACCTGAAGTAAAATTTTTCTTCTCATTGAAACAAAAATTGAAATTGTTTTTATATCAGTTTAAAAAAAAATTGAGTCTTGTCTTGGACTTACAGTAATGAACAGTAAAGAAATATGCTCTGACATAAGTTTTATTCCACATAAAATTCATATTCACTGAATAAAACAGCGAAATAAACAGTTGTTGGCTTTTGCAGTAACTATCTTTACCACTTTCTAAAATGTTTATTTATGTTTAAATTAACCCGTTATTTTTTTATTATCCTCATTTGAAGAAATTTGCTTCTAAGTAATCTAAATTTTTTACACTTGCTAGTTTGTGTCAAGTGATAATTGCTTGCCATTATTATTTTAGTAGTAAACAGTAGTATACATCTGGTATATATCGAGTATATTTAAAATTAACGCAATGTTGTTTAACTTTATTTGTCTATTGACTGGTAGGTAAACTAGAAATTTGTTTTACTGCTTGACTTTAAATTCTTTTTGCTCTGTTAGCAATACTCTTAAATTTTTATATCACCCATTTACAAGATGCATAGAGCACTAAACAAAATTGTTGAGTGTTTTTTAAACTTTTGTTTTGTTTTAATTTAGGACTCCCTCTAAATTCATTTTGGAATCAAGATGCATGCATTCACTATATATATAACTTGGGCTATAGTTTTTGTGTACTATTACTAGATGTGGCTAGAAAGTTGTTTAAGAAAATGAGAGGATATATTTAGAGAAAAGCTATAAATAACTCCCATATAATTGATTCATGTGGTTCAATTCAACTAATCCAAATTATTATGTGGGTGTTCAATTAGAAAACTAATAAATTATTATCGACTATGTATTATTTATGTGTAGTTGCTTTGAATGAATTAAACCATTAAAAGAAATGATGATTTGAGATAACCAAAATATTATTATTATTTATGACGCAACAACAAAGATGATCCGAAGCTTTTCTGGTCCGTTTTATCCAATATGTTTGTCATGCTTACAGAAATTCCTATTCATACATCGTGGGATGAACATCTTGTGTAGCCTACTACATTAAAATGGAACTTTTAAAAGGATTCACCATATGACCGAGATATTAACTAAATTCATTGTTAGAGAATGTCTTGTAGGCCTACATAACTCGGGAGAATTGAGAATCAGAAGACAAACTTTAGAATCAAAAGCAGAATCAAGTTTTAAAAATTTTGTGAATCGGCCCATCCTTAATATATATAACCTATATAACAAATTTATAAATAGGTAACAATGTATCAGCAACAGATGTTGTAATTACTTTAAAACCTTACATTTTTATGATGGATACAGTATAAAAGATAACGCCATGTTCTGTATTAGTCTACAGATCTAAACCAACATAGTAAAAGATTCCAGGAGCCTATTACCAAAATGACCAGGTGCTTCACTTTTGTTAGAACAGTTTAACTTGGAATTTTTAACATAAATATTGATCGGATATTGATTTAAACTGCTTTGGAATTATTTTATTTAATGCATGAGTTTATTAGTTCTTATAAAATACAATTAATCTGTCAAATGTTTTAAAGACATTAAAAATTGCTACTATTTCTAAGTAATTATAATTGCAAACTATTTATATTTATGTAGAATGGGTTTACATGTTTGTATATTGTAGTAATGTCAATATCCTTGTTTGTAATCCCCTCAGAACTCTTTTAGATGAGAGATAGGCTATTTATCATTATAAATGACATTTAATAACTAAATTGTTTCAATTGCAAATGTAGAGCTTATAATGGACTATTTAGTTGTTCATGACCTTGAAAAAACTTTTATGTTTATACTTAGTAATTTTTACGGCGTGCAAAAATTATAATCAAAGTAAATTAATAAAAAAAACTTACTTAGACAATACATTTTGTAACACACTTTGTCAGTGTCCTAGACTGGGTATAAGAATGTGTTAATATGTTTTTGTGTGACTTTAAGCCAATTAGTATTATGTCTATTATCACTTACAAAGGATAGGAAAGGATTATGAATATTGCTGGGATTAAAGTATGAACATAAAATTCCCTTGAATAGTATATAAGAGGGCCATGTGACTATAGTTTAAAGGTGGAGTCCTGCAAAACACTCCCAGTGAAATTCATGCTCAGTAAGTCATAAACTACCTACTGCCACATATAATATAATACAAAATAAATTTACTGTACTTCCATCACACTTTACCCAGGCCTAAGACCAGCTAGGAATGACATTAGTAATTTTTTTTTTTCACTAAATGAGTTTAAAATCAGTTTATAAGCATCTTCAATTTAAAAAAATGTTTGGACTCTTAAATTATTTTTTTGGCAATTTAAATACATATACGAGTAAGTTATTATTAAATATCAACTTAAGTTTTAGTTAATTTACTCAAACTTTTGGAAATTAATTTCAAAGATCTCTCATCCTATGAAGTCGATTTTTAATTAATACAGTGTATGTGTGGTTTGTACTAGGTTATACCAAAATTCAAGCTTAGCTTGTGAGTAAAGGTGTAAATTATTAGTAATGAATCTTAATCAACAGTCAACAATTTATGCTCTTTTATGCTTTTTTATAGTTCGAGTATCTATTTATGAAAATTCGGAAATGTCTCAAACTGGCAGGAAAGGAGGTAGTAGTATGTGTAATAGTAATAGAAGCTGTGTGTGTTGTACTCTTTAAACACAAACATTCTATTAATAACTTGGAGCAACTATGGTGTAATCTTTAATTATAAATAATTAAAACTTCCTAAAACCACAAAAATATTTTATTTATATTCTGATGTACATTTCGAATGGAAACCAATCATCTCCAGAGGAAGTTACTACAAGACTAACTACATTTGGTGTGTTACATTCAATATATATATATATATATATATATATATATATATATATATATATATATATATATATATATATATACATACTTATTGTTAATGCCCTTGCCGAACCTATTACACTATCCGACCAATTATGTAACTGCAAGGTCCACCTGTCTCCTATCTGTCGACCAATACCACCACAGTAAGGTCTGTTTTATCAATTTTACGTGCTAAGGACGTTAACTTTACAATTTTTGAATTTACAGTTATAATTATTATTAAAATATTTTACAAAAACTAATCAGACAACTACTATCACTTAACTAAGAAATATAATGGAGGATTCAAGATAGCCCCTTAGTCAGAATTAAACAACCTGTAATTATCATATTTATTAATAATCAAACTTTCAAAACTATTTAACAATAATTTTGCACAATCTCTGATGTTGCAGAATGATTGGACACAATTAGGGAAGGTGTATGTTCCTCTGAAGTTGCAATGGAGAGCCTTCATATATGATTGGTCTCCTGAAATGTAGAAATTCTTTGCAAATGTCTTGCAAGGGACACTCCCAGATCCAAGTAATCTGTGTTGCTGGAGCTTGCATCAGATAGCATATTTAATTTGTGCTCGGCAACTTACTACCCGCCACATATTGGTTGGCTACCCTCGGTCGCTGCAGGAAGTATGATTCAGTTGGTGCCTTGATAGGGTCTTAGTGTTTTTGAGGGAGATTGTATGATATGTCATTGCTTCGGCCAAGAGGAAGCGGTTTAAGGTACCAGTCCCTGTTGCTTTTGTTAGGGAAGGTGAGAAAATAAGAAGAAGACCAGGATGGAGGGTTCTTCCATCTGTTACAGGGAAACGTACAGATTGGATTATATGTATAGATGCTGGCAACAGATGTTATGAGTTTCCCTCTGTTTTGGGCATTACATCTTTGTGTCCGGCATACTCATTGACACTCCATTCAGTGGTGATGGTGGAATTGGCAGTCCCATGGGAGTCTAATATTCCGAATCAACATCTGTACATGGCCAAAAAGTATGTAATCTTTGTGTTTATTTATTCGTGGCAAGGGTTTTACTATCATTACTTCCCTGTTTAGGTGGGTGCCAAGGGTCTTCTTGTGCCTGTTCCAGTTACCATTGGAGAGTGGTCATGTTTTTGTTGTCACTGTAGAAAACAATCCATAAAAATGGACTGCATAGGTTGAAAGAGGAGATTAAATGAATACAAAACACTTACACAACATTGTTAGTGGCAATACCAAGAAAAAGTTTTCGAATGATATAAATGCCTCGAGTAAAACTGCTGTAGAGGCCAGACATGACTCATCGCTGCTTAAGAAAACGTGTTTTGATTGATACATATATGTGTGTTTCTGTATTATGTTTTTTTAATGTATTGAATAATCAATAACATATTTGTATAGACCTGGCAATCATTTTTTAATTTGTGCACGGATTAAGAGCTATTTATAGCATTACCTCCACAACAAGACTGACAGCACTACCTCCGCAACAAGACTGACATAGCATTACCTCCGCAACAAGACTGACATAGCATTACCTCCGCAACAAGACTGACACAGCATTACCTCCACAACAAGACTGACAGCATTACCTCCACAACAGGACTGGCATAGCATTACCTCCACAACAACACTGACATGGCATTACCTCCACAACAAGACTGGCATAGCATTACCTCCGCAACAAGACTGACACAGCATTACCTCCACAACAAGACTGACAGCATTAACTCCACAACAAGACTGACACAGCATTACCTCCACAACAAGACTGACACAGCATTACCTCCACAACAAGACTGACTTAGCATTACTTCCACAACAAGACTGACAGCACTACCTCCGCAACAAGACTGACATAGCATTACCTCCGCAACAAGACTGACATAGCATTACCTCCGCAACAAGACTGACACAGCATTACCTCCACAACAAGACTGACAGCATTACCTCCACAACAAGACTGGCATAGCATTACCTCCACAACAAAACTGACATAGCATTACCTCCACAACAAGACTGACAGCACTACCTCCGCAACAAGACTGACATAGCATTACCTCCACAACAAGACTGACATAGCATTACCTCCACAACAAGACTGACACAGCATTACCTCCACAACAAGACTGACTTAGCATTACTTCCACAACAAGACTGACAGCACTACCTCCGCAACAAGACTGACATAGCATTACCTCCACAACAAGACTGACACAGCATTACCTCCACAACAAGACTGACTTAGCATTACTTCCACAACAAGACTGACAGCACTACCTCCGCAACAAGACTGACATAGCATTACCTCCGCAACAAGACTGACATAGCATTACCTCCGCAACAAGACTGACACAGCATTACCTCCACAACAAGACTGACAGCATTACCTCCACAACAAGACTGGCATAGCATTACCTCCACAACAAAACTGACATAGCATTACCTCCACAACAAGACTGACAGCACTACCTCCGCAACAAGACTGACATAGCATTACCTCCACAACAAGACTGACATAGCATTACCTCCACAACAAAACTGACATAGCATTACCTCCACAACAAGACTGACATAGCATTACCTCCACAACAAGACTGACAGCACTACCTCCACAACAAAACTGACATAGCATTACCTCCACAACAAGACTGACATAGCATTACCTCCACAACAAGACTGACAGCACTACCTCCGCAACAAGACTGACATAGCATTACCTCCGCAACAAGACTGACATAGCATTACCTCCGCAACAAGACTGACACAGCATTACCTCCACAACAAGACTGACAGCATTACCTCCACAACAAGACTGGCATAGCATTACCTCCACAACAAAACTGACATAGCATTACCTCCACAACAAGACTGACATAGCATTACCTCCACAACAAGACTCACATAGCATTAACTCCACAACAAGACTGGCATAGCATTACCTCCACAACAAAACTGACATAGCATTACCTCCACAACAAGACTGACATAGCATTACCTCCACAACAAAACTGACATAGCATTACCTCCACAACAAAACTGACATAGCATTACCTCCACAACAAGACTGACATAGCATTACCTCCACAACAAGACTGACATGGCATTACCTCCACAACAAGACTGGCATAGCATTACCTCCACAACAAAACTGACATAGCATTACCTCCACAACAAGACTGACATAGCATTACCTCCACAACAAAACTGACATAGCATTACCTCCACAACAAAACTGACATAGCATTACCTCCACAACAAGACTGACATAGCATTACCTCCACAACAAGACTGACATAGCATTACCTCCACAACAAGACTGGCATAGCATTACCTCCACAACAAAACTGACATAGCATTACCTCCACAACAAGACTGACATAGCATTACCTCCACAACAAGACTGACATAGCATTAACTCCACAACAAGACTGACATAGCATTAACTCCACAACAAGACTGACATAGCTTTACCTCCACAACAAGACTGACAACATTACCTCCACAACAAGACTGACATGGCATTACCTCCACAACAAGATTGACTTAGCATTACCTCCACAACAACACTGACATAGCATTACCTCCACAACAGGACTGGCATAGCATTACTTCCACAACGAGACTGACAGCATTACCTCCACAACAAGACTGACATAGCATTACCTGTACACCAAGACTGACATAGCATTACCTCCACAAGACTGGCATAGCATTACCTCCACAACAAGACTGACATAGTATTACCTCCACAACAAGACTGACATAGCATTACCTCAACAACAAGACTGACATAGCAATACCTCAACAACAAGACTGACATAGCATTACCTCCACAACAAGACTGACATAGCATTACCTCCACAACAAGATTGACATAGCATTACCTCCACAACAAGACTGATATAGCATTACCTACACAACAAGACTGACATAGCATTACCTCCTCAACAAGACTGACATAGCATTACCTCCACAACAAGACTGACATAGCATTACTTCAACAACAAGACTGACATAGCATTAAATCCACATTAAGACTGACATAGCATTACCTCCGCAACAAGACTGACAGCATTACCTCCGCAACAAGACTGACATAGCATTACCTCCACAACAAGACTGACAGCATTACCTCCACAACAAGATTGACATGGCATTACCTCCACAACAAGACTGACATAGCATTACCTCCACAACAAGACTGACATAGCATTACCTCCACAACAAGACTGACAGCATTACCTCCACATCAAGACTGACATAGCATTACCTCCACAACAAGATTGACATTGCAATACCTTCACTACAAGACTGACATAGCATAATCTCCACAACAAGACTGACAGCATTGCCTCCACAACAAGACTGACATAGCATTACCTCCGCAACAAGACTGACACAGCATTACCTCCGCAACAAGACTGACAATATTACCTCCGCAACAAGACTGGCATAGAATTACCTCCATAACAAGACTGACATGGCATTACCTCCACAACAAGACTGACATAGCATTACCTCCGCAACAAGACTGACAGCACTACCTCCGCAACAAGACTGACATAGCATTATCTCCGCAACAAGACTGACACAGCATTACCTCCACAACAAGACTGACATAGCATTACCTCCACATCAAGACTGACATAGCATTACCTCCACAACAAGACTGACAGCATTACCTCCACAACAAGATTGACATAGCATTACCTCCACAACAAGACTGACATAGCATTACCTCCACAACAAGACTGACATAGCATTACCTCCACAACAAGACTGACAGCATTACCTCCACAAAAAGACTGACATAGCATTACCTCCACAACAAGACTGACAGCATTACCTCCACAACAAGATTGACATAGCATTACCTCCACAACAAGACTGACATAGCATTACCTCCACAACAAGACTGACATAGCATTACCTCCACAACAAGACTGACAGCATTACCTCCACATCAAGACTGACATAGCATTACCTCCACAACAAGATTGACATTGCAATACCTTCACTACAAGACTGACATAGCATAATCTCCACAACAAGACTGACAGCATTACCTCCACAACAAGACTGACATAGCATTACCTCCGCAACAAAACTGACATAGCATTACCTCCGCAACAAGACTGACAACATTACCTCCGCAACAAGACTGATATAGAATTACCTCCACAACAAGACTGACATGGCATTACCTCCACAACAAGACTGACATAGCATTACCTCCGCAACAAGACTGACAGCACTACCTCCGCAACAAGACTGACATAGCATTATCTCTGCAATAAGACTGACACAGCATTACCTCCACAACAAGACTGACATAGCATTACCTCCGCAACAAGACTGACATAGCATTACCTCCGCAACAAGACTGACAGCACTACCTCCGCAACAAGACTGACATAGCATTATCTCTGCAATAAGACTGACACAGCATTACCTCCACAACAAGACTGACACAGCATTACCTCCACAACAAGACTGACATAGCATTACCTCCGCAACAAGACTGACAACATACCCTCCACAACAAGACTGACATAGCATTACCTCCACAACAAGACTGACAGCACTACCTCCGCAACAAGACTGACATAGCATTATCTCTGCAATAAGACTGACACAGCATTACCTCCACAACAAGACTGACATAGCATTACCTCCACAACAAGACTGACATAGCATTACCTCCGCAACAAGACTGACACAGCATTACCTCCACAACAAGACTGACATAGCATTACCTCCACAACAAGACTGACATAGCATTACCTCCACAACAAGACTGACATAGCATTACCTCCACAACAAGACTGACACAGCATTACCTCCACAACAAGACTGACATAGCATTACCTCCGCAACAAGACTGACAACATACCCTCCACAACAAGACTGACACAGCATTACCTCCACAACAAGACTGACATAGCATTACCTCCGCAACAAGACTGATATAGCATTACCTACACAACAAGACTGACAGCACTACCTCCGCAACAAGACTGACATAGCATTATCTCTGCAATAAGACTGACACAGCATTACCTCCACAACAAGACTGACATAGCATTACCTCCGCAACAAGACTGACATAGCATTACCTCCGCAACAAGACTGACAGCACTACCTCCGCAACAAGACTGACATAGCATTATCTCTGCAATAAGACTGACACAGCATTACCTCCACAACAAGACTGACACAGCATTACCTCCACAACAAGACTGACATAGCATTACCTCCGCAACAAGACTGACAACATACCCTCCACAAAAAGACTGACATAGCATTACCTCCACAACAAGACTGACATAGCATTACCTCCACAACAAGACTGACAGCATTACTTCCACATCAAGACTGACATAGCATTACCTCCACAACAAGATTGACATTGCAATACCTTCACTACAAGACTGACATAGCATAATCTCCACAACAAGACTGACAGCATTACCTCCACAACAAGACTGACATAGCATTACCTCCGCAACAAAACTGACACAGCATTACCTCCGCAACAAGACTGACAACATTACCTCCGCAACAAGACTGATATAGAATTACCTCCACAACAAGACTGACATGGCATTACCTCCACAACAAGACTGACATAGCATTACCTCCGCAACAAGACTGACAGCACTACCTCCGCAACAAGACTGACATAGCATTATCTCTGCAATAAGACTGACACAGCATTACCTCCACAACAAGACTGACATAGCATTACCTCCGCAACAAGACTGACATAGCATTACCTCCGCAACAAGACTGACAGCACTACCTCCGCAACAAGACTGACATAGCATTATCTCTGCAATAAGACTGACACAGCATTACCTCCACAACAAGACTGACAGCATTACCTCCACAACAAGACTGACATAGCATTACCTCCACAACAAGACTGACAGTATTACCTCCACAACAAGACTGACATAGCATTACCTCCACAACAAGACTGACAGCACTACCTCCACACCAAGACTGACATAGCATTACCTCCACAACAAGACTGACAGCATTACCTCCACAACAAGACTGACATAGCATTACCTCCACAACAAGACTGACAGCACTACCTCCGCAACAAGACTGACATAGCATTATCTCTGCAATAAGACTGACACAGCATTACCTCCACAACAAGACTGACACAGCATTACCTCCACAACAAGACTGACATAGCATTACCTCCACAACAAGACTGACATAGCATTACCTCCACAACAAGACTGACGGCATTACCTCCGCAACAAGACTGATATAGAATTACCTCCACAACAAGATTGACATTGCAATACCTCCACAATAAGACTGACATAGCATAATCTCCACAACAAGACTGACAACATTACCTCCGCAAAAAGACTGACAGCATTACCTCCACAACAAGACTGGCATGGCATTACCTCCACAACAAGACTGACAGCATTACCTCCACAACAAGACTGACAGCATTACCTCCACAACAAGACTGACATAGCATTATCTCTGCAATAAGACTGACATAGCATTACCTCCGCAACAAGACTGACAACATTACCTCCGCAACAAGACTGATATAGAATTACCTCCACAACAAGACTGACATGGCATTACCTCCACAACAAGACTGACATAGCATTACCTCCGCAACAAGACTGACAGCACTACCTCCGCAACAAGACTGACATAGCATTATCTCTGCAATAAGACTGACACAGCATTACCTCCACAACAAGACTGACATAGCATTACCTCCGCAACAAGACTGACATAGCATTACCTCCGCAACAAGACTGACAGCACTACCTCCGCAACAAGACTGACATAGCATTATCTCTGCAATAAGACTGACACAGCATTACCTCCACAACAAGACTGACAGCATTACCTCCACAACAAGACTGACATAGCATTACCTCCACAACAAGACTGACAGTATTACCTCCACAACAAGACTGACATAGCATTACCTCCACAACAAGACTGACAGCACTACCTCCACACCAAGACTGACATAGCATTACCTCCACAACAAGACTGACAGCATTACCTCCACAACAAGACTGACATAGCATTACCTCCACAACAAGACTGACAGCACTACCTCCGCAACAAGACTGACATAGCATTATCTCTGCAATAAGACTGACATAGCATTACCTCCACAACAAGACTGACACAGCATTACCTCCACAACAAGACTGACATAGCATTACCTCCACAACAAGACTGGCATAGCATTATCTCTGCAATAAGACTGACACAGCATTACCTCCACAACAAGACTGACACAGCATTACCTCCACAACAAGACTGACATAGCATTACCTCCACAACAAGACTGACACAGCATTACCTCCACAACAAGACTGACATAGCATTACCTCCACAACAAGACTGACACAGCATTACCTCCACAACAAGACTGACACAGCATTACCTCCACAACAAGACTGACATAGCATTACCTCCACAACAAGACTGACACAGCATTACCTCCACAACAAGACTGACATAGCATTACTTTCGCAACAAGACTGACAACATACCCTCCACAAAAAGACTGACATAGCATTACCTCCACAACAAGACTGACAGCATTACCTCTGCAACAAGACTGACATAGCATTACCTCCACAACAAGATTGACATTGCAATACCTCCACAACAAGACTGACATAGCATAATCTCCACAACAAGACTGACAGCATTACCTCCACAACAAGACTGACATAGCATTACCTCCACAACAAGACTGACATAGCATTACCTCCACAACAAGACTGACAGTATTACCTCCACAACAAGACTGACATAGCATTACCTCCACAACAAGATTGACATTGCAATACCTCCACAATAAGACTGACATAGCATAATCTCCACAACAAGACTGACAACATTACCTCCGCAAAAAGACTGACAGCATTACCTCCACAACAAGACTGACATGGCATTACCTCCACAACAAGACTGACAGCATTACCTCCACAACAAGACTGACAGCATTACCTCCACAACAAGACTGACAGCATTACCTCCACAACAAGAAAGACAGCATTACCTCAACAACAAGACTGACTTAGCATTACTTCCACAACAAGACTGACAGCATTACCTCCACAACAAGACTGACATAGCATTACCTCCACAACAAGACTGACATAGCATTACCTCCACAACAAGACTGACAGTATTACCTCCACAACAAGACTGACATAGCATTACCTCCACAACAAGACTGACAGCATTACCTCCACAACAAGACTGACATAGCATTACCTCCACAACAAGACTGACATAGCATTACCTCCACAACAAGACTGACAGCATTACCTCCACAACAAGACTGACATAGCATTACCTCCACAACAAGACTGACATAGCATTACCTCCACAACAAGACTGACAGTATTACCTCCACAACAAGACTGACATAGCATTACCTCCACAACAAGATTGACATTGCAATACCTCCACAATAAGACTGACATAGCATAATCTCCACAACAAGACTGACAACATTACCTCCGCAAAAAGACTGACAGCATTACCTCCACAACAAGACTGGCATGGCATTACCTCCACAACAAGACTGACAGCATTACCTCCACAACAAGACTGACAGCATTACCTCCACAACAAGACTGACAGCATTACCTCCACAACAAGACTGACATAGCATTACCTCCACAACAAGATTGACATAGCATTACCTCCACAACAAGACTGACATAGCATTACCTCCACAACAAGACTGACATAGCATTACCTCCACAACAAGACTGACAGCATTACCTCCACATCAAGACTGACATAGCATTACCTCCACAACAAGATTGACATTGCAATACCTTCACTACAAGACTGACATAGCATTATCTCCACAACAAGACTGACAGCATTACCTCCACAACAAGACTGACATAGCATTACCTCCGCAACAAAACTGACATAGCATTACCTCCGCAACAAGACTGACAACATTACCTCCGCAACAAGACTGATATAGAATTACCTCCACAACAAGACTGACATGGCATTACCTCCACAACAAGACTGACATAGCATTACCTCCGCAACAAGACTGACAGCACTACCTCCGCAACAAGACTGACATAGCATTATCTCTGCAATAAGACTGACACAGCATTACCTCCACAACAAGACTGACATAGCATTACCTCCGCAACAAGACTGACATAGCATTACCTCCACAACAAGACTGACATAGCATTACCTCCACAACAAGACTGACAGCATTACCTCCACAACAAGATTGACATAGCATTACCTCCACAACAAGACTGACATAGCATTACCTCCACAACAAGACTGACATAGCATTACCTCCACAACAAGACTGACAGCATTACCTCCACAAAAAGACTGACATAGCATTACCTCCACAACAAGACTGACAGCATTACCTCCACAACAAGATTGACATAGCATTACCTCCACAACAAGACTGACATAGCATTACCTCCACAACAAAACTGACATAGCATTACCTCCACAACAAGACTGACAGCATTACCTCCACATCAAGACTGACATAGCATTACCTCCACAACAAGATTGACATTGCAATACCTTCACTACAAGACTGACATAGCATAATCTCCACAACAAGACTGACAGCATTACCTCCACAACAAGACTGACATAGCATTACCTCCGCAACAAAACTGACACAGCATTACCTCCGCAACAAGACTGACAACATTACCTCCGCAACAAGACTGATATAGAATTACCTCCACAACAAGACTGACATGGCATTACCTCCACAACAAGACTGACATAGCATTACCTCCGCAACAAGACTGACAGCACTACCTCCGCAACAAGACTGACATAGCATTATCTCTGCAATAAGACTGACACAGCATTACCTCCACAACAAGACTGACATAGCATTACCTCCGCAACAAGACTGACATAGCATTACCTCCGCAACAAGACTGACAGCACTACCTCCGCAACAAGACTGACATAGCATTATCTCTGCAATAAGACTGACACAGCATTACCTCCACAACAAGACTGACAGCATTACCTCCACAACAAGACTGACAGCATTACCTCCACAACAAGACTGACATAGCATTACCTCCACAACAAGATTGACATAGCATTACCTCCACAACAAGACTGACATAGCATTACCTCCACAACAAGACTGATATAGAATTACCTCCACAACAAGACTGACATGGCATTACCTCCACAACAAGACTGACATAGCATTACCTCCGCAACAAGACTGACAGCACTACCTCCGCAACAAGACTGACATAGCATTATCTCTGCAATAAGACTGACACAGCATTACCTCCACAACAAGACTGACATAGCATTACCTCCGCAACAAGACTGACATAGCATTACCTCCGCAACAAGACTGACAGCACTACCTCCGCAACAAGACTGACATAGCATTATCTCTGCAATAAGACTGACACAGCATTACCTCCACAACAAGACTGACACAGCATTACCTCCACAACAAGACTGACAGCATTACCTCTGCAACAAGACTGACATAGCATTACCTCTGCAACAAGACTGACATAGCATTACCTCCACAACAAGATTGACATTGCAATACCTCCACAACAAGACTGACATAGCATAATCTCCACAACAAGACTGACAGCATTACCTCCACAACAAGACTGACATAGCATTACCTCCACAACAAGACTGACATAGCATTACCTCCACAACAAGACTGACAGTATTACCTCCACAACAAGACTGACATAGCATTACCTCCACAACAAGATTGACATTGCAATACCTCCACAATAAGACTGACATAGCATAATCTCCACAACAAGACTGACAACATTACCTCCGCAAAAAGACTGACAGCATTACCTCCACAACAAGACTGACATGGCATTACCTCCACAACAAGACTGACAGCATTACCTCCACAACAAGACTGACAGCATTACCTCCACAACAAGACTGACAGCATTACCTCCACAACAAGAAAGACAGCATTACCTCAACAACAAGACTGACTTAGCATTACTTCCACAACAAGACTGACAGCATTACCTCCACAACAAGACTGACATAGCATTACCTCCACAACAAGACTGACATAGCATTACCTCCACAACAAGACTGACAGTATTACCTCCACAACAAGACTGACATAGCATTACCTCCACAACAAGACTGACAGCATTACCTCCACAACAAGACTGACATAGCATTAACTCCACAACAAGACTGACATAGCATTACCTCCACAACAAGACTGACAGCATTACCTCCACAACAAGACTGACATAGCATTACCTCCACAACAAGACTGACATAGCATTACCTCCACAACAAGACTGACAGTATTACCTCCACAACAAGACTGACATAGCATTACCTCCACAACAAGATTGACATTGCAATACCTCCACAATAAGACTGACATAGCATAATCTACACAACAAGACTGACAACATTACCTCCGCAAAAAGACTGACAGCATTACCTCCACAACAAGACTGGCATGGCATTACCTCCACAACAAGACTGACAGCATTACCTCCACAACAAGACTGACAGCATTACCTCCACAACAAGACTGACAGCATTACCTCCACAACAAGACTGACATAGCATTACCTCCACAACAAGATTGACATAGCATTACCTCCACAACAAGACTGACATAGCATTACCTCCACAACAAGACTGACACAGCATTACCTCCACAACAAGACTGACACAGCATTACCTCCACAACAAGACTGACATAGCATTACCTCCACAACAAGACTGACACAGCATTACCTCCACAACAAGACTGACATAGCATTACTTTCGCAACAAGACTGACAACATACCCTCCACAAAAAGACTGACATAGCATTACCTCCACAACAAGACTGACAGCATTACCTCTGCAACAAGACTGACATAGCATTACCTCCACAACAAGATTGACATTGCAATACCTCCACAACAAGACTGACATAGCATAATCTCCACAACAAGACTGACAGCATTACCTCCACAACAAGACTGACATAGCATTACCTCCACAACAAGACTGACATAGCATTACCTCCACAACAAGACTGACAGTATTACCTCCACAACAAGACTGACATAGCATTACCTCCACAACAAGATTGACATTGCAATACCTCCACAATAAGACTGACATAGCATAATCTCCACAACAAGACTGACAACATTACCTCCGCAAAAAGACTGACAGCATTACCTCCACAACAAGACTGACATGGCATTACCTCCACAACAAGACTGACAGCATTACCTCCACAACAAGACTGACAGCATTACCTCCACAACAAGACTGACAGCATTACCTCCACAACAAGAAAGACAGCATTACCTCAACAACAAGACTGACTTAGCATTACTTCCACAACAAGACTGACAGCATTACCTCCACAACAAGACTGACATAGCATTACCTCCACAACAAGACTGACATAGCATTACCTCCACAACAAGACTGACAGTATTACCTCCACAACAAGACTGACATAGCATTACCTCCACAACAAGACTGACAGCATTACCTCCACAACAAGACTGACATAGCATTACCTCCACAACAAGACTGACATAGCATTACCTCCACAACAAGACTGACAGCATTACCTCCACAACAAGACTGACATAGCATTACCTCCACAACAAGACTGACATAGCATTACCTCCACAACAAGACTGACAGTATTACCTCCACAACAAGACTGACATAGCATTACCTCCACAACAAGATTGACATTGCAATACCTCCACAATAAGACTGACATAGCATAATCTCCACAACAAGACTGACAACATTACCTCCGCAAAAAGACTGACAGCATTACCTCCACAACAAGACTTGCATGGCATTACCTCCACAACAAGACTGACAGCATTACCTCCACAACAAGACTGACAGCATTACCTCCACAACAAGACTGACAGCATTACCTCCACAACAAGACTGACATAGCATTACCTCCACAACAAGATTGACATAGCATTACCTCCACAACAAGACTGACATAGCATTACCTCCACAACAAGACTGACATAGCATTACCTCCACAACAAGACTGACAGCATTACCTCCACATCAAGACTGACATAGCATTACCTCCACAACAAGATTGACATTGCATTACCTTCACTACAAGACTGACATAGCATTATCTCCACAACAAGACTGACAGCATTACCTCCACAACAAGACTGACATAGCATTACCTCCGCAACAAAACTGACATAGCATTACCTCCGCAACAAGACTGACAACATTACCTCCGCAACAAGACTGATATAGAATTACCTCCACAACAAGACTGACATGGCATTACCTCCACAACAAGACTGACATAGCATTACCTCCGCAACAAGACTGACAGCACTACCTCCGCAACAAGACTGACATAGCATTATCTCTGCAATAAGACTGACACAGCATTACCTCCACAACAAGACTGACATAGCATTACCTCCGCAACAAGACTGACATAGCATTACCTCCACAACAAGACTGACATAGCATTACCTCCACAACAAGACTGACAGCATTACCTCCACAACAAGATTGACATAGCATTACCTCCACAACAAGACTGACATAGCATTACCTCCACAACAAGACTGACATAGCATTACCTCCACAACAAGACTGACAGCATTACCTCCACAAAAAGACTGACATAGCATTACCTCCACAACAAGACTGACAGCATTACCTCCACAACAAGATTGACATAGCATTACCTCCACAACAAGACTGACATAGCATTACCTCCACAACAAGACTGACATAGCATTACCTCCACAACAAGACTGACAGCATTACCTCCACATCAAGACTGACATAGCATTACCTCCACAACAAGATTGACATTGCAATACCTTCACTACAAGACTGACATAGCATAATCTCCACAACAAGACTGACAGCATTACCTCCACAACAAGACTGACATAGCATTACCTCCGCAACAAAACTGACACAGCATTACCTCCGCAACAAGACTGACAACATTACCTCCGCAACAAGACTGATATAGAATTACCTCCACAACAAGACTGACATGGCATTACCTCCACAACAAGACTGACATAGCATTACCTCCGCAACAAGACTGACAGCACTACCTCCGCAACAAGACTGACATAGCATTATCTCTGCAATAAGACTGACACAGCATTACCTCCACAACAAGACTGACATAGCATTACCTCCGCAACAAGACTGACATAGCATTACCTCCGCAACAAGACTGACAGCACTACCTCCGCAACAAGACTGACATAGCATTATCTCTGCAATAAGACTGACACAGCATTACCTCCACAACAAGACTGACAGCATTACCTCCACAACAAGACTGACAGCATTACCTCCACAACAAGACTGACATAGCATTACCTCCACAACAAGATTGACATAGCATTACCTCCACAACAAGACTGACATAGCATTACCTCCACAACAAGACTGATATAGAATTACCTCCACAACAAGACTGACATGGCATTACCTCCACAACAAGACTGACATAGCATTACCTCCGCAACAAGACTGACAGCACTACCTCCGCAACAAGACTGACATAGCATTATCTCTGCAATAAGACTGACACAGCATTACCTCCACAACAAGACTGACATAGCATTACCTCCGCAACAAGACTGACATAGCATTACCTCCGCAACAAGACTGACAGCACTACCTCCGCAACAAGACTGACATAGCATTATCTCTGCAATAAGACTGACACAGCATTACCTCCACAACAAGACTGACACAGCATTACCTCCACAACAAGACTGACAGCATTACCTCTGCAACAAGACTGACATAGCATTACCTCTGCAACAAGACTGACATAGCATTACCTCCACAACAAGATTGACATTGCAATACCTCCACAACAAGACTGACATAGCATAATCTCCACAACAAGACTGACAGCATTACCTCCACAACAAGACTGACATAGCATTACCTCCACAACAAGACTGACATAGCATTACCTCCACAACAAGACTGACAGTATTACCTCCACAACAAGACTGACATAGCATTACCTCCACAACAAGATTGACATTGCAATACCTCCACAATAAGACTGACATAGCATAATCTCCACAACAAGACTGACAACATTACCTCCGCAAAAAGACTGACAGCATTACCTCCACAACAAGGCTGACATGGCATTACCTCCACAACAAGACTGACAGCATTACCTCCACAACAAGACTGACAGCATTACCTCCACAACAAGACTGACAGCATTACCTCCACAACAAGAAAGACAGCATTACCTCAACAACAAGACTGACTTAGCATTACTTCCACAACAAGACTGACAGCATTACCTCCACAACAAGACTGACATAGCATTACCTCCACAACAAGACTGACATAGCATTACCTCCACAACAAGACTGACAGTATTACCTCCACAACAAGACTGACATAGCATTACCTCCACAACAAGACTGACAGCATTACCTCCACAACAAGACTGACATAGCATTACCTCCACAACAAGACTGACATAGCATTACCTCCACAACAAGACTGACAGCATTACCTCCACAACAAGACTGACATAGCATTACCTCCACAACAAGACTGACATAGCATTACCTCCACAACAAGACTGACAGTATTACCTCCACAACAAGACTGACATAACATTACCTCCACAACAAGATTGACATTGCAATACCTCCACAATAAGACTGACATAGCATAATCTACACAACAAGACTGACAACATTACCTCCGCAAAAAGACTGACAGCATTACCTCCACAACAAGACTGGCATGGCATTACCTCCACAACAAGACTGACAGCATTACCTCCACAACAAGACTGACAGCATTACCTCCACAACAAGACTGACAGCATTACCTCCACAACAAGACTGACATAGCATTACCTCCACAACAAGATTGACATAGCATTACCTCCACAACAAGACTGACATAGCATTACCTCCACAACAAGACTGACATAGCATTACCTCCACAACAAGACTGACAGCATTACCTCCACATCAAGACTGACATAGCATTACCTCCACAACAAGATTGACATTGCAATACCTTCACTACAAGACTGACATAGCATTATCTCCACAACAAGACTGACAGCATTACCTCCACAACAAGACTGACATAGCATTACCTCCGCAACAAAACTGACATAGCATTACCTCCGCAACAAGACTGACAACATTACCTCCGCAACAAGACTGATATAGAATTACCTCCACAACAAGACTGACATGGCATTACCTCCACAACAAGACTGACATAGCATTACCTCCGCAACAAGACTGACAGCACTACCTCCGCAACAAGACTGACATAGCATTATCTCTGCAATAAGACTGACACAGCATTACCTCCACAACAAGACTGACATAGCATTACCTCCGCAACAAGACTGACATAGCATTACCTCCGCAACAAGACTGACAGCACTACCTCCGCAACAAGACTGACATAGCATTATCTCTGCAATAAGACTGACACAGCATTACCTCCACAACAAGACTGACACAGCATTACCTCCACAACAAGACTGACATAGCATTACCTCCGCAACAAGACTGACAACATACCCTCCACAAAAAGACTGACATAGCATTACCTCCACAACAAGACTGACATAGCATTACCTCCACAACAAGACTGACAGCATTACCTCCACAACAAGATTGACATAGCATTACCTCCACAACAAGACTGACATAGCATTACCTCCACAACAAGACTGACATAGCATTACCTCCACAACAAGACTGACAGCATTACCTCCACAAAAAGACTGACATAGCATTACCTCCACAACAAGACTGACAGCATTACCTCCACAACAAGATTGACATAGCATTACCTCCACAACAAGACTGACATAGCATTACCTCCACAACAAGACTGACATAGCATTACCTCCACAACAAGACTGACAGCATTACCTCCACATCAAGACTGACATAGCATTACCTCCACAACAAGATTGACATTGCAATACCTTCACTACAAGACTGACATAGCATAATCTCCACAACAAGACTGACAGCATTACCTCCACAACAAGACTGACATAGCATTACCTCCGCAACAAAACTGACACAGCATTACCTCCGCAACAAGACTGACAACATTACCTCCGCAACAAGACTGATATAGAATTACCTCCACAACAAGACTGACATGGCATTACCTCCACAACAAGACTGACATAGCATTACCTCCGCAACAAGACTGACAGCACTACCTCCGCAACAAGACTGACATAGCATTATCTCTGCAATAAGACTGATACAGCATTACCTCCACAACAAGACTGACATAGCATTACCTCCGCAACAAGACTGACATAGCATTACCTCCGCAACAAGACTGACAGCACTACCTCCGCAACAAGACTGACATAGCATTATCTCTGCAATAAGACTGACACAGCATTACCTCCACAACAAGACTGACAGCATTACCTCCACAACAAGACTGACAGCATTACCTCCACAACAAGACTGACATAGCATTACCTCCACAACAAGATTGACATAGCATTACCTCCACAACAAGACTGACATAGCATTACCTCCACAACAAGACTGACATAGCATTACCTCCACAACAAGACTGACAGCATTACCTCCACATCAAGACTGACATAGCATTACCTCCACAACAAGATTGACATTGCAATACCTTCACTACAAGACTGACATAGCATAATCTCCACAACAAGACTGACAGCACTACCTCCGCAACAAGACTGACATAGCATTATCTCTGCAATAAGACTGACACAGCATTACCTCCACAACAAGACTGACATAGCATTACCTCCGCAACAAGACTGACATAGCATTACCCCCGCAACAAGACTGACAGCACTACCTCCGCAACAATACTGACATAGCATTATCTCTGCAATAAGACTGACACAGCATTACCTCCACAACAAGACTGACACAGCATTACCTCCACAACAAGACTGACATAGCATTACCTCCGCAACAAGACTGACAACATACCCTCCACAAAAAGACTGACATAGCATTACCTCCACAACAAGACTGACATAGCATTACCTCCACAACAAGACTGACAGCATTACCTCCACAACAAGATTGACATAGCATTACCTCCACAACAAGACTGACATAGCATTACCTCCACAACAAGACTGACATAGCATTACCTCCACAACAAGACTGACAGCATTACCTCCACAAATAGACTGACATAGCATTACCTCCACAACAAGACTGACAGCATTACCTCCACAACAAGATTGACATAGCATTACCTCCACAACAAGACTGACATAGCATTACCTCCAAAACAAGACTGACAGCATTACCTCCACATCAAGACTGACATAGCATTACCTCCACAACAAGATTGACATTGCAATACCTTCACTACAAGACTGACATAGCATAATCTCCACAACAAGACTGACAGCATTACCTCCACAACAAGACTGACATAGCATTACCTCCGCAACAAAACTGACACAGCATTACCTCCGCAACAAGACTGACAACATTACCTCCGCAACAAGACTGATATAGAATTACCTCCACAACAAGACTGACATGGCATTACCTCCACAACAAGACTGACATAGCATTACCTCCGCAACAAGACTGACAGCACTACCTCCGCAACAAGACTGACATAGCATTATCTCTGCAATAAGACTGACACAGCATTACCTCCACAACAAGACTGACATAGCATTACCTCCGCAACAAGACTGACATAGCATTACCTCCGCAACAAGACTGACATAGCATTACCTCCGCAACAAGACTGACATAGCATTACCTCCGCAACAAGACTGACATAGCATTACCTCCGCAACAAGACTGACATAGCATTACCTCCGCAACAAGACTGACAGCACTACCTCCGCAACAAGACTGACATAGCATTATCTCTGCAATAAGACTGACACAGCATTACCTCCACAACAAGACTGACACAGCATTACCTCCACAACAAGACTGACATAGCATTACCTCCGCAACAAGACTGACATAGCATTACCTCCGCAACAAGACTGACATAGCATTACCTCCGCAACAAGACTGACATAGCATTACCTCCGCAACAAGACTGACATAGCATTACCTCCGCAACAAGACTGACAGCACTACCTCCGCAACAAGACTGACATAGCATTACCTCCGCAACAAGACTGACATAGCATTACCTCCACAACAAGACTGACATAGCATTACCTCCACAACAAGACTGACATAGCATTACCTCCGCAACAAGACTGACATAGCATTACCTCCGCAACAAGACTGACATAGCATTACCTCCGCAACAAGACTGACATAGCATTACCTCCGCAACAAGACTGACATAGCATTACCTCCGCAACAAGACTGACATAGCATTACCTCCGCAACAAGACTGACATAGCATTACCTCCACAACAAGACTGACATAGCATTACCTCCGCAACAAGACTGACATAGCATTACCTCCGCAACAAGACTGACATAGCATTACCTCCGCAACAAGACTGACATAGCATTACCTCCGCAACAAGACTGACAGCACTACCTCCGCAACAAGACTGACATAGCATTATCTCTGCAATAAGACTGACACAGCATTACCTCCACAACAAGACTGACACAGCATTACCTCCACAACAAGACTGACATAGCATTACCTTCGCAACAAGACTGACAACATACCCTCCACAAAAAGACTGACATAGCATTACCTCCACAACAAGACTGACAGCATTACCTCTGCAACAAGACTGACATAGCATTACCTCCACAACAAGATTGACATTGCAATACCTCCACAACAAGACTGACATAGCATAATCTCCACAACAAGACTGACAGCATTACCTCCACAACAAGACTGACATAGCATTACCTCCACAACAAGACTGACATAGAATTACCTCCACAACAAGACTGACAGTATTACCTCCACAACAAGACTGACATAGCATTACCTCCACAACAAGATTGACATTGCAATACCTCCACAATAAGACTGACATAGCATAATCTCCACAACAAGACTGACAACATTACCTCCGCAAAAAGACTGACAGCATTACCTCCACAACAAGACTGACATGGCATTACCTCCACAACAAGACTGACAGCATTACCTCCACAACAAGACTGACAGCATTACCTCCACAACAAGACTGACAGCATTACCTCCACAACAAGAAAGACAGCATTACCTCAACAACAAGACTGACTTAGCATTACTTCCACAACAAGACTGACAGCATTACCTCCACAACAAGACTGACATAGCATTACCTCCACAACAAGACTGACATGGCATTACCTCCACAACAAGACTGACAGCATTACCTCCACAACAAGACTGACAGCATTACCTCCACAACAAGACTGACATAGCATTACCTCCACAACAAGACTGACATAGCATTACCTCCACAACAAGACTGACATAGCATTACCTCCACAACAAGACTGACATAGCATTACCTCCACAACAAGACTGACAGCATTACCTCCACAACAAGACTGACATAGCATTACCTCCACAACAAGACTGACATAGCATTACCTCCACAACAAGACTGACATAGCATTACCTCCACAACAAGACTGACAGCATTACCTCCACAACAAGAAAGACAGCATTACCTCCACAACAAGACTGACATAGCATTACCTCCACAACAAGACTGACATAGCATTACCTCCACAACAAGACTGACATAGCATTACCTCCACAACAAGACTGACATAGCATTACCTCCACAACAAGACTGACATAGCATTACCTCCACAACAAGACTGACATAGCATTACCTCCACAACAAGACTGACAGCATTACCTCCACAACAAGAAAGACAGCATTACCTCCGCAACAAGACTGACATAGCATTACCTCCACAACAAGACTGACATAGCATTACCTCCACAACAAGACTGACATAGCATTACCTCCACAACAAGACTGACAGCATTACCTCCACAACAAGAAAGACAGCATTACCTCCACAACAAGACTGACATAGCATTACCTCCACAACAAGACTGACATAGCATTACCTCCACAACAAGACTGACATAGCATTACCTCCACAACAAGACTGACAGCATTACCTCCACAACAAGAAAGACAGCATTACCTCCGCAACAAGACTGACATAGCATTACCTCCACAACAAGACTGACATAGCATTACCTCCACAACAAGACTGACATAGCATTACCTCCACAACAAGACTGACAGCATTACCTCCACAACAAGACTGACATAGCATTACCTCCACAACAAGACTGACATAGCATTACCTCCACAACAAGACTGACATAGCATTACCTCCACAACAAGACTGACATAGCATTACCTCCACAACAAGACTGACATAGCATTACCTCCACAACAAGACTGACATAGCATTACCTCCACAACAAGACTGACAGCATTACCTCCACAACAAGAAAGACAGCATTACCTCCACAACAAGACTGACAGCATTACCTCCGCAAAAAGACTGACAGCATTACCTCCACAACAAGACTGACAGCATTACCTCCACAACAAGACTGACATAGCATTACCTCCACAACAAGACTGACATAGCATTACCTCCACAACAAGACTGACATAGCATTACCTCCACAACAAGACTGACATAGCATTACCTCCACAACAAGACTGACAGCATTACCTCCACAACAAGACTGACATAGCATTACCTCCACAATAAGACTGACATAGCATAATCTCCACAACAAGACTGACAACATTACCTCCGCAAGAAGACTGACAGCATTACCTCCACAACAAGACTGACATGGCATTACCTCCACAACAAGACTGACAGCATTACCTCCACAACAAGATTGACATTGCAATATATCCACAATAAGACTGACATAGCATAATCTCCACAACAAGACTGACAACATTACCTCCGCAAAAAGACTGACAGCATTACCTCCACAACAAGACTGACATGGCATTACCTCCACAACAAGACTGACAGCATTACCTCCACAACAAGACTGACAGCATTACCTCCACAACAAGACTGACAGCATTACCTCCACAACAAGAAAGACAGCATTACCTCAACAACAAGACTGACTTAGCATTACCTCCACAACAAAACTGACAACATTACCTCCGCAAAAAGACTGACAGCATTACCTCCACAACAAGACTGACATGGCATTACCTCCACAACAAGACTGACAGCATTACCTCCACAACAAGACTGACAGCATTACCTCCACAACAAGAAAGACAGCATTACCTCCACAACAAGACTGACAGCATTACCTCCGCAAAAAGACTGACAGCATTACCTCCACAACAAGACTGACAGCATTACCTCCACAACAAGACTGACATAGCATTACCTCCACAACAAGACTGACATAGCATTACCTCCACAACAAGACTGACATAGCATTACCTCCACAACAAGACTGACATAGCATTACCTCCACAACAAGACTGACATAGCATTTTCTCCACAACAAGACTGACATAGCATTACCTCCACAACAAGACTGACATAGCATTACCTCCACAACAAGACTGACAGCATTACCTCCACAACAAGACTGACAGCATTACCTCCGCAAAAAGACTGACAGCATTACCTCCACAACAAGACTGACAGCATTACCTCCACAACAAGACTGACATTGCAATACCTCCACAACAAGACTGACATAGCATTACCTCCACAACAAGACTGACATAGCATTACCTCCACAACAAGAAAGACAGCATTACCTCCACAACAAGACTGACAGCATTACCTCCGCAAAAAGACTGACAGCATTACCTCCACAACAAGATTGACATTGCAATACCTCCACAACAAGACTGACATAGCATAATCTCCACAACAAGACTGACAGCATTACCTCCACAACAAGACTGACATAGCATTACCTCCACAACAAGACTGACATAGCATTACCTCCACAACAAGACTGACAGTATTACCTCCACAACAAGACTGACATAGCATTACCTCCACAACAAGATTGACATTGCAATACCTCCACAATAAGACTGACATAGCATAATCTCCACAACAAGACTGACAACATTACCTCCGCAAAAAGACTGACAGCATTACCTCCACAACAAGACTGACATGGCATTACCTCCACAACAAGACTGACAGCATTACCTCCACAACAAGACTGACAGCATTACCTCCACAACAAGACTGACAGCATTACCTCCACAACAAGAAAGACAGCATTACCTCAACAACAAGACTGACTTAGCATTACTTCCACAACAAGACTGACAGCATTACCTCCACAACAAGACTGACATAGCATTACCTCCACAACAAGACTGACATAGCATTACCTCCACAACAAGACTGACAGTATTACCTCCACAACAAGACTGACATAGCATTACCTCCACAACAAGACTGACAGCATTACCTCCACAACAAGACTGACATAGCATTACCTCCACAACAAGACTGACATAGCATTACCTCCACAACAAGACTGACAGCATTACCTCCACAACAAGACTGACATAGCATTACCTCCACAACAAGACTGACATAGCATTACCTCCACAACAAGACTGACAGTATTACCTCCACAACAAGACTGACATAGCATTACCTCCACAACAAGATTGACATTGCAATACCTCCACAATAAGACTGACATAGCATAATCTACACAACAAGACTGACAACATTACCTCCGCAAAAAGACTGACAGCATTACCTCCACAACAAGACTGGCATGGCATTACCTCCACAACAAGACTGACAGCATTACCTCCACAACAAGACTGACAGCATTACCTCCACAACAAGACTGACAGCATTACCTCCACAACAAGACTGACATAGCATTACCTCCACAACAAGATTGACATAGCATTACCTCCACAACAAGACTGACATAGCATTACCTCCACAACAAGACTGACATAGCATTACCTCCACAACAAGACTGACAGCATTACCTCCACATCAAGACTGACATAGCATTACCTCCACAACAAGATTGACATTGCAATACCTTCACTACAAGACTGACATAGCATTATCTCCACAACAAGACTGACAGCATTACCTCCACAACAAGACTGACATAGCATTACCTCCGCAACAAAACTGACATAGCATTACCTCCGCAACAAGACTGACAACATTACCTCCGCAACAAGACTGATATAGAATTACCTCCACAACAAGACTGACATGGCATTACCTCCACAACAAGACTGACATAGCATTACCTCCGCAACAAGACTGACAGCACTACCTCCGCAACAAGACTGACATAGCATTATCTCTGCAATAAGACTGACACAGCATTACCTCCACAACAAGACTGACATAGCATTACCTCCGCAACAAGACTGACATAGCATTACCTCCGCAACAAGACTGACAGCACTACCTCCGCAACAAGACTGACATAGCATTATCTCTGCAATAAGACTGACACAGCATTACCTCCACAACAAGACTGACACAGCATTACCTCCACAACAAGACTGACATAGCATTACCTCCGCAACAAGACTGACAACATACCCTCCACAAAAAGACTGACATAGCATTACCTCCACAACAAGACTGACATAGCATTACCTCCACAACAAGACTGACAGCATTACCTCCACAACAAGATTGACATAGCATTACCTCCACAACAAGACTGACATAGCATTACCTCCACAACAAGACTGACATAGCATTACCTCCACAACAAGACTGACAGCATTACCTCCACAAAAAGACTGACATAGCATTACCTCCACAACAAGACTGACAGCATTACCTCCACAACAAGATTGACATAGCATTACCTCCACAACAAGACTGACATAGCATTACCTCCACAACAAGACTGACATAGCATTACCTCCACAACAAGACTGACAGCATTACCTCCACATCAAGACTGACATAGCATTACCTCCACAACAAGATTGACATTGCAATACCTTCACTACAAGACTGACATAGCATAATCTCCACAACAAGACTGACAGCATTACCTCCACAACAAGACTGACATAGCATTACCTCCGCAACAAAACTGACACAGCATTACCTCCGCAACAAGACTGACAACATTACCTCCGCAACAAGACTGATATAGAATTACCTCCACAACAAGACTGACATGGCATTACCTCCACAACAAGACTGACATAGCATTACCTCCGCAACAAGACTGACAGCACTACCTCCGCAACAAGACTGACATAGCATTATCTCTGCAATAAGACTGACACAGCATTACCTCCACAACAAGACTGACATAGCATTACCTCCGCAACAAGACTGACAGCATTACCTCCACAACAAGACTGACATAGCATTATCTCTGCAATAAGACTGACAGCACTACCTCCGCAACAAGACTGACATAGCATTACCTCCGCAACAAGACTGACAGCACTACCTCCGCAACAAGACTGACATAGCATTATCTCTGCAATAAGACTGACACAGCATTACCTCCACAACAAGACTGACACAGCATTATCTCTGCAATAAGACTGACACAGCATTACCTCCACAACAAGACTGACATAGCATTACCTCCGCAACAAGACTGACAGCACTACCTCCGCAACAAGACTGACATAGCATTATCTCTGCAATAAGACTGACACAGCATTACCTCCACAACAAGACTGACATAGCATTACCTCCGCAACAAGACTGACATAGCATTACCTCCGCAACAAGACTGACAGCACTACCTCCGCAACAAGACTGACATAGCATTATCTCTGCAATAAGACTGACACAGCATTACCTCCACAACAAGATTGACATAGCATTACCTCCGCAACAAGACTGACAGCACTACCTCCGCAACAAGACTGACATAGCATTATCTCTGCAATAAGACTGACACAGCATTACCTCCGCAACAAGACTGACAGCACTACCTCCGCAACAAGACTGACATAGCATTATCTCTGCAATAAGACTGACACAGCATTACCTCCACAACAAGACTGACAGCATTACCTCCGCAACAAGACTGACATAGCATTACCTCCGCAACAAGACTGACATAGCATTACCTCCGCAACAAGACTGACATAGCATTACCTCCGCAACAAGACTGACAGCATTACCTCCACAACAAGACTGACATAGCATTACCTCCGCAACAAGACTGACAGCATTACCTCCACAACAAGACTGACATAGCATTATCTCTGCAACAAGACTGACAGCATTACCTCCACAACAAGACTGACATAGCATTACCTCCGCAACAAGACTGACAGCACTACCTCCGCAACAAGACTGACATAGCATTATCTCTGCAATAAGACTGACACAGCTTTACCTCCACAACAAGACTGACATAGCATTACCTCCGCAACAAGACTGACAGCACTACCTCCGCAACAAGACTGACATAGCATTATCTCTGCAATAAGACTGACACAGCATTACCTCCACAACAAGACTGACATAGCATTACCTCCGCAACAAGACTGACATAGCATTACCTCCGCAACAAGACTGACTACACTACCTCCGCAACAAGACTGACATAGCATTATCTCTGCAATAAGACTGACACAGCATTACCTCCACAACAAGACTGACAGCATTACCTCCACAACAAGACTGACAGCATTACCTCCACAACAAGACTGACATAGCATTACCTCCACAACAAGATTGACATAGCATTACCTCCACAACAAGACTGACATAGCATTACCTCCACAACAAGACTGACATAGCATTACCTCCACAACAAGACTGACAGCATTACCTCCACATCAAGACTGACATAGCATTACCTCCACAACAAGATTGACATTGCAATACCTTCACTACAAGACTGACATAGCATAATCTCCACAACAAGACTGACAGCACTACCTCCGCAACAAGACTGACATAGCATTATCTCTGCAATAAGACTGACACAGCATTACCTCCACAACAAGACTGACATAGCATTACCTCCGCAACAAGACTGACATAGCATTACCCCCGCAACAAGACTGACAGCACTACCTCCGCAACAAGACTGACATAGCATTATCTCTGCAATAAGACTGACACAGCATTACCTCCACAACAAGACTGACAGCATTACCTCCACAACAAGACTGGCATAGCATTACCTCCACAACAAAACTGACATAGCATTACCTCCACAACAAGACTGACATAGCATTACCTCCGCAACAAGACTGACAACATACCCTCCACAAAAAGACTGACATAGCATTACCTCCACAACAAGACTGACATAGCATTACCTCCACAACAAGACTGACAGCATTACCTCCACAACAAGATTGACATAGCATTACCTCCACAACAAGACTGACATAGCATTACCTCCACAACAAGACTGACATAGCATTACCTCCACAACAAGACTGACAGCATTACCTCCACAAATAGACTGACATAGCATTACCTCCACAACAAGACTGACAGCATTACCTCCACATCAAGACTGACATAGCATTACCTCCACAACAAGATTGACATTGCAATACCTTCACTACAAGACTGACATAGCATTATCTCTGCAATAAGACTGACACAGCATTACCTCCACAACAAGACTGACAGCATTACCTCCACAACAAGACTGACAGCATTACCTCCACAACAAGACTGACATAGCATTACCTCCACAACAAGATTGACATAGCATTACCTCCACAACAAGACTGACATAGCATTACCTCCACAACAAGACTGACATAGCATTACCTCCACAACAAGACTGACAGCATTACCTCCACATCAAGACTGACATAGCATTACCTCCACAACAAGATTGACATTGCAATACCTTCACTACAAGACTGACATAGCATAATCTCCACAACAAGACTGACAGCACTACCTCCGCAACAAGACTGACATAGCATTATCTCTGCAATAAGACTGACACAGCATTACCTCCACAACAAGACTGACATAGCATTACCTCCACAACAAGACTGACATAGCATTACCTCCACAACAAGACTGACAGCATTACCTCCACAAATAGACTGACATAGCATTACCTCCACAACAAGACTGACAGCATTACCTCCACATCAAGACTGACATAGCATTACCTCCACAACAAGATTGACATTGCAATACCTTCACTACAAGACTGACATAGCATTATCTCTGCAATAAGACTGACACAGCATTACCTCCACAACAAGACTGACAGCATTACCTCCACAACAAGACTGACAGCATTACCTCCACAACAAGACTGACATAGCATTACCTCCACAACAAGATTGACATTGCAATACCTCCACAATAAGACTGACATAGCATAATCTCCACAACAAGACTGACAACATTACCTCCGCAAAAAGACTGACAGCATTACCTCCACAACAAGGCTGACATGGCATTACCTCCACAACAAGACTGACAGCATTACCTCCACAACAAGACTGACAGCATTACCTCCACAACAAGACTGACAGCATTACCTCCACAACAAGAAAGACAGCATTACCTCAACAACAAGACTGACTTAGCATTACTTCCACAACAAGACTGACAGCATTACCTCCACAACAAGACTGACATAGCATTACCTCCACAACAAGACTGACATAGCATTACCTCCACAACAAGACTGACAGTATTACCTCCACAACAAGACTGACATAGCATTACCTCCACAACAAGACTGACAGCATTACCTCCACAACAAGACTGACATAGCATTACCTCCACAACAAGACTGACATAGCATTACCTCCACAACAAGACTGACAGCATTACCTCCACAACAAGACTGACATAGCATTACCTCCACAACAAGACTGACATAGCATTACCTCCACAACAAGACTGACAGTATTACCTCCACAACAAGACTGACATAACATTACCTCCACAACAAGATTGACATTGCAATACCTCCACAATAAGACTGACATAGCATAATCTACACAACAAGACTGACAACATTACCTCCGCAAAAAGACTGACAGCATTACCTCCACAACAAGACTGGCATGGCATTACCTCCACAACAAGACTGACAGCATTACCTCCACAACAAGACTGACAGCATTACCTCCACAACAAGACTGACAGCATTACCTCCACAACAAGACTGACATAGCATTACCTCCACAACAAGATTGACATAGCATTACCTCCACAACAAGACTGACATAGCATTACCTCCACAACAAGACTGACATAGCATTACCTCCACAACAAGACTGACAGCATTACCTCCACATCAAGACTGACATAGCATTACCTCCACAACAAGATTGACATTGCAATACCTTCACTACAAGACTGACATAGCATTATCTCCACAACAAGACTGACAGCATTACCTCCACAACAAGACTGACATAGCATTACCTCCGCAACAAAACTGACATAGCATTACCTCCGCAACAAGACTGACAACATTACCTCCGCAACAAGACTGATATAGAATTACCTCCACAACAAGACTGACATGGCATTACCTCCACAACAAGACTGACATAGCATTACCTCCGCAACAAGACTGACAGCACTACCTCCGCAACAAGACTGACATAGCATTATCTCTGCAATAAGACTGACACAGCATTACCTCCACAACAAGACTGACATAGCATTACCTCCGCAACAAGACTGACATAGCATTACCTCCGCAACAAGACTGACAGCACTACCTCCGCAACAAGACTGACATAGCATTATCTCTGCAATAAGACTGACACAGCATTACCTCCACAACAAGACTGACACAGCATTACCTCCACAACAAGACTGACATAGCATTACCTCCGCAACAAGACTGACAACATACCCTCCACAAAAAGACTGACATAGCATTACCTCCACAACAAGACTGACATAGCATTACCTCCACAACAAGACTGACAGCATTACCTCCACAACAAGATTGACATAGCATTACCTCCACAACAAGACTGACATAGCATTACCTCCACAACAAGACTGACATAGCATTACCTCCACAACAAGACTGACAGCATTACCTCCACAAAAAGACTGACATAGCATTACCTCCACAACAAGACTGACAGCATTACCTCCACAACAAGATTGACATAGCATTACCTCCACAACAAGACTGACATAGCATTACCTCCACAACAAGACTGACATAGCATTACCTCCACAACAAGACTGACAGCATTACCTCCACATCAAGACTGACATAGCATTACCTCCACAACAAGATTGACATTGCAATACCTTCACTACAAGACTGACATAGCATAATCTCCACAACAAGACTGACAGCATTACCTCCACAACAAGACTGACATAGCATTACCTCCGCAACAAAACTGACACAGCATTACCTCCGCAACAAGACTGACAACATTACCTCCGCAACAAGACTGATATAGAATTACCTCCACAACAAGACTGACATGGCATTACCTCCACAACAAGACTGACATAGCATTACCTCCGCAACAAGACTGACAGCACTACCTCCGCAACAAGACTGACATAGCATTATCTCTGCAATAAGACTGACACAGCATTACCTCCACAACAAGACTGACATAGCATTACCTCCGCAACAAGACTGACATAGCATTACCTCCGCAACAAGACTGACAGCACTACCTCCGCAACAAGACTGACATAGCATTATCTCTGCAATAAGACTGACACAGCATTACCTCCACAACAAGACTGACAGCATTACCTCCACAACAAGACTGACAGCATTACCTCCACAACAAGACTGACATAGCATTACCTCCACAACAAGATTGACATAGCATTACCTCCACAACAAGACTGACATAGCATTACCTCCACAACAAGACTGACATAGCATTACCTCCACAACAAGACTGACAGCATTACCTCCACATCAAGACTGACATAGCATTACCTCCACAACAAGATTGACATTGCAATACCTTCACTACAAGACTGACATAGCATAATCTCCACAACAAGACTGACAGCACTACCTCCGCAACAAGACTGACATAGCATTATCTCTGCAATAAGACTGACACAGCATTACCTCCACAACAAGACTGACATAGCATTACCTCCGCAACAAGACTGACATAGCATTACCCCCGCAACAAGACTGACAGCACTACCTCCGCAACAATACTGACATAGCATTATCTCTGCAATAAGACTGACACAGCATTACCTCCACAACAAGACTGACACAGCATTACCTCCACAACAAGACTGACATAGCATTACCTCCGCAACAAGACTGACAACATACCCTCCACAAAAAGACTGACATAGCATTACCTCCACAACAAGACTGACATAGCATTACCTCCACAACAAGACTGACAGCATTACCTCCACAACAAGATTGACATAGCATTACCTCCACAACAAGACTGACATAGCATTACCTCCACAACAAGACTGACATAGCATTACCTCCACAACAAGACTGACAGCATTACCTCCACAAATAGACTGACATAGCATTACCTCCACAACAAGACTGACAGCATTACCTCCACAACAAGATTGACATAGCATTACCTCCACAACAAGACTGACATAGCATTACCTCCAAAACAAGACTGACAGCATTACCTCCACATCAAGACTGACATAGCATTACCTCCACAACAAGATTGACATTGCAATACCTTCACTACAAGACTGACATAGCATAATCTCCACAACAAGACTGACAGCATTACCTCCACAACAAGACTGACATAGCATTACCTCCGCAACAAAACTGACACAGCATTACCTCCGCAACAAGACTGACAACATTACCTCCGCAACAAGACTGATATAGAATTACCTCCACAACAAGACTGACATGGCATTACCTCCACAACAAGACTGACATAGCATTACCTCCGCAACAAGACTGACAGCACTACCTCCGCAACAAGACTGACATAGCATTATCTCTGCAATAAGACTGACACAGCATTACCTCCACAACAAGACTGACATAGCATTACCTCCGCAACAAGACTGACATAGCATTACCTCCGCAACAAGACTGACATAGCATTACCTCCGCAACAAGACTGACATAGCATTACCTCCGCAACAAGACTGACATAGCATTACCTCCGCAACAAGACTGACATAGCATTACCTCCGCAACAAGACTGACAGCACTACCTCCGCAACAAGACTGACATAGCATTATCTCTGCAATAAGACTGACACAGCATTACCTCCACAACAAGACTGACACAGCATTACCTCCACAACAAGACTGACATAGCATTACCTCCGCAACAAGACTGACATAGCATTACCTCCGCAACAAGACTGACATAGCATTACCTCCGCAACAAGACTGACATAGCATTACCTCCGCAACAAGACTGACATAGCATTACCTCCGCAACAAGACTGACAGCACTACCTCCGCAACAAGACTGACATAGCATTACCTCCGCAACAAGACTGACATAGCATTACCTCCACAACAAGACTGACATAGCATTACCTCCACAACAAGACTGACATAGCATTACCTCCGCAACAAGACTGACATAGCATTACCTCCGCAACAAGACTGACATAGCATTACCTCCGCAACAAGACTGACATAGCATTACCTCCGCAACAAGACTGACATAGCATTACCTCCGCAACAAGACTGACATAGCATTACCTCCGCAACAAGACTGACATAGCATTACCTCCACAACAAGACTGACATAGCATTACCTCCGCAACAAGACTGACATAGCATTACCTCCGCAACAAGACTGACATAGCATTACCTCCGCAACAAGACTGACATAGCATTACCTCCGCAACAAGACTGACAGCACTACCTCCGCAACAAGACTGACATAGCATTATCTCTGCAATAAGACTGACACAGCATTACCTCCACAACAAGACTGACACAGCATTACCTCCACAACAAGACTGACATAGCATTACCTTCGCAACAAGACTGACAACATACCCTCCACAAAAAGACTGACATAGCATTACCTCCACAACAAGACTGACAGCATTACCTCTGCAACAAGACTGACATAGCATTACCTCCACAACAAGATTGACATTGCAATACCTCCACAACAAGACTGACATAGCATAATCTCCACAACAAGACTGACAGCATTACCTCCACAACAAGACTGACATAGCATTACCTCCACAACAAGACTGACATAGAATTACCTCCACAACAAGACTGACAGTATTACCTCCACAACAAGACTGACATAGCATTACCTCCACAACAAGATTGACATTGCAATACCTCCACAATAAGACTGACATAGCATAATCTCCACAACAAGACTGACAACATTACCTCCGCAAAAAGACTGACAGCATTACCTCCACAACAAGACTGACATGGCATTACCTCCACAACAAGACTGACAGCATTACCTCCACAACAAGACTGACAGCATTACCTCCACAACAAGACTGACAGCATTACCTCCACAACAAGAAAGACAGCATTACCTCAACAACAAGACTGACTTAGCATTACTTCCACAACAAGACTGACAGCATTACCTCCACAACAAGACTGACATAGCATTACCTCCACAACAAGACTGACATGGCATTACCTCCACAACAAGACTGACAGCATTACCTCCACAACAAGACTGACAGCATTACCTCCACAACAAGACTGACATAGCATTACCTCCACAACAAGACTGACATAGCATTACCTCCACAACAAGACTGACATAGCATTACCTCCACAACAAGACTGACATAGCATTACCTCCACAACAAGACTGACAGCATTACCTCCACAACAAGACTGACATAGCATTACCTCCACAACAAGACTGACATAGCATTACCTCCACAACAAGACTGACATAGCATTACCTCCACAACAAGACTGACAGCATTACCTCCACAACAAGAAAGACAGCATTACCTCCACAACAAGACTGACATAGCATTACCTCCACAACAAGACTGACATAGCATTACCTCCACAACAAGACTGACATAGCATTACCTCCACAACAAGACTGACATAGCATTACCTCCACAACAAGACTGACATAGCATTACCTCCACAACAAGACTGACATAGCATTACCTCCACAACAAGACTGACAGCATTACCTCCACAACAAGAAAGACAGCATTACCTCCGCAACAAGACTGACATAGCATTACCTCCACAACAAGACTGACATAGCATTACCTCCACAACAAGACTGACATAGCATTACCTCCACAACAAGACTGACAGCATTACCTCCACAACAAGAAAGACAGCATTACCTCCACAACAAGACTGACATAGCATTACCTCCACAACAAGACTGACATAGCATTACCTCCACAACAAGACTGACATAGCATTACCTCCACAACAAGACTGACAGCATTACCTCCACAACAAGAAAGACAGCATTACCTCCGCAACAAGACTGACATAGCATTACCTCCACAACAAGACTGACATAGCATTACCTCCACAACAAGACTGACATAGCATTACCTCCACAACAAGACTGACAGCATTACCTCCACAACAAGACTGACATAGCATTACCTCCACAACAAGACTGACATAGCATTACCTCCACAACAAGACTGACATAGCATTACCTCCACAACAAGACTGACATAGCATTACCTCCACAACAAGACTGACATAGCATTACCTCCACAACAAGACTGACATAGCATTACCTCCACAACAAGACTGACAGCATTACCTCCACAACAAGAAAGACAGCATTACCTCCACAACAAGACTGACAGCATTACCTCCGCAAAAAGACTGACAGCATTACCTCCACAACAAGACTGACAGCATTACCTCCACAACAAGACTGACATAGCATTACCTCCACAACAAGACTGACATAGCATTACCTCCACAACAAGACTGACATAGCATTACCTCCACAACAAGACTGACATAGCATTACCTCCACAACAAGACTGACAGCATTACCTCCACAACAAGACTGACATAGCATTACCTCCACAATAAGACTGACATAGCATAATCTCCACAACAAGACTGACAACATTACCTCCGCAAGAAGACTGACAGCATTACCTCCACAACAAGACTGACATGGCATTACCTCCACAACAAGACTGACAGCATTACCTCCACAACAAGATTGACATTGCAATATATCCACAATAAGACTGACATAGCATAATCTCCACAACAAGACTGACAACATTACCTCCGCAAAAAGACTGACAGCATTACCTCCACAACAAGACTGACATGGCATTACCTCCACAACAAGACTGACAGCATTACCTCCACAACAAGACTGACAGCATTACCTCCACAACAAGACTGACAGCATTACCTCCACAACAAGAAAGACAGCATTACCTCAACAACAAGACTGACTTAGCATTACCTCCACAACAAAACTGACAACATTACCTCCGCAAAAAGACTGACAGCATTACCTCCACAACAAGACTGACATGGCATTACCTCCACAACAAGACTGACAGCATTACCTCCACAACAAGACTGACAGCATTACCTCCACAACAAGAAAGACAGCATTACCTCCACAACAAGACTGACAGCATTACCTCCGCAAAAAGACTGACAGCATTACCTCCACAACAAGACTGACAGCATTACCTCCACAACAAGACTGACATAGCATTACCTCCACAACAAGACTGACATAGCATTACCTCCACAACAAGACTGACATAGCATTACCTCCACAACAAGACTGACATAGCATTACCTCCACAACAAGACTGACATAGCATTTTCTCCACAACAAGACTGACATAGCATTACCTCCACAACAAGACTGACATAGCATTACCTCCACAACAAGACTGACAGCATTACCTCCACAACAAGACTGACAGCATTACCTCCGCAAAAAGACTGACAGCATTACCTCCACAACAAGACTGACAGCATTACCTCCACAACAAGACTGACATTGCAATACCTCCACAACAAGACTGACATAGCATTACCTCCACAACAAGACTGACATAGCATTACCTCCACAACAAGAAAGACAGCATTACCTCCACAACAAGACTGACAGCATTACCTCCGCAAAAAGACTGACAGCATTACCTCCACAACAAGATTGACATTGCAATACCTCCACAACAAGACTGACATAGCATAATCTCCACAACAAGACTGACAGCATTACCTCCACAACAAGACTGACAGCATTACCTCCACAACAAGACTGACATTGCAATACCTCCACAACAAGACTGACATAGCATTACCTCCACAACAAGACTGACATAGCATTACCTCCACAACAAGACTGACATAGCATTACCTCCACAACAAGACTGACAGCATTACCTCCACAACAAGAAAGACAGCATTACCTCCGCAACAAGACTGACATAGCATTACCTCCACAACAAGACTGACATAGCATTACCTCCACAACAAGACTGACATAGCATTACCTCCACAACAAGACTGACAGCATTACCTCCACAACAAGAAAGACAGCATTACCTCCACAACAAGACTGACATAGCATTACCTCCACAACAAGACTGACATAGCATTACCTCCACAACAAGACTGACATAGCATTACCTCCACAACAAGACTGACAGCATTACCTCCACAACAAGAAAGACAGCATTACCTCCGCAACAAGACTGACATAGCATTACCTCCACAACAAGACTGACATAGCATTACCTCCACAACAAGACTGACATAGCATTACCTCCACAACAAGACTGACAGCATTACCTCCACAACAAGACTGACATAGCATTACCTCCACAACAAGACTGACATAGCATTACCTCCACAACAAGACTGACATAGCATTACCTCCACAACAAGACTGACATAGCATTACCTCCACAACAAGACTGACATAGCATTACCTCCACAACAAGACTGACATAGCATTACCTCCACAACAAGACTGACAGCATTACCTCCACAACAAGAAAGACAGCATTACCTCCACAACAAGACTGACAGCATTACCTCCGCAAAAAGACTGACAGCATTACCTCCACAACAAGACTGACAGCATTACCTCCACAACAAGACTGACATAGCATTACCTCCACAACAAGACTGACATAGCATTACCTCCACAACAAGACTGACATAGCATTACCTCCACAACAAGACTGACATAGCATTACCTCCACAACAAGACTGACAGCATTACCTCCACAACAAGACTGACATAGCATTACCTCCACAATAAGACTGACATAGCATAATCTCCACAACAAGACTGACAACATTACCTCCGCAAGAAGACTGACAGCATTACCTCCACAACAAGACTGACATGGCATTACCTCCACAACAAGACTGACAGCATTACCTCCACAACAAGATTGACATTGCAATATATCCACAATAAGACTGACATAGCATAATCTCCACAACAAGACTGACAACATTACCTCCGCAAAAAGACTGACAGCATTACCTCCACAACAAGACTGACATGGCATTACCTCCACAACAAGACTGACAGCATTACCTCCACAACAAGACTGACAGCATTACCTCCACAACAAGACTGACAGCATTACCTCCACAACAAGAAAGACAGCATTACCTCAACAACAAGACTGACTTAGCATTACCTCCACAACAAAACTGACAACATTACCTCCGCAAAAAGACTGACAGCATTACCTCCACAACAAGACTGACATGGCATTACCTCCACAACAAGACTGACAGCATTACCTCCACAACAAGACTGACAGCATTACCTCCACAACAAGAAAGACAGCATTACCTCCACAACAAGACTGACAGCATTACCTCCGCAAAAAGACTGACAGCATTACCTCCACAACAAGACTGACAGCATTACCTCCACAACAAGACTGACATAGCATTACCTCCACAACAAGACTGACATAGCATTACCTCCACAACAAGACTGACATAGCATTACCTCCACAACAAGACTGACATAGCATTACCTCCACAACAAGACTGACATAGCATTTTCTCCACAACAAGACTGACATAGCATTACCTCCACAACAAGACTGACATAGCATTACCTCCACAACAAGACTGACAGCATTACCTCCACAACAAGACTGACAGCATTACCTCCGCAAAAAGACTGACAGCATTACCTCCACAACAAGACTGACAGCATTACCTCCACAACAAGACTGACATTGCAATACCTCCACAACAAGACTGACATAGCATTACCTCCACAACAAGACTGACATAGCATTACCTCCACAACAAGAAAGACAGCATTACCTCCACAACAAGACTGACAGCATTACCTCCGCAAAAAGACTGACAGCATTACCTCCACAACAAGATTGACATTGCAATACCTCCACAACAAGACTGACATAGCATAATCTCCACAACAAGACTGACAGCATTACCTCCACAACAAGACTGACATAGCATTACCTCCACAACAAGACTGACATAGCATTACCTCCACAACAAGACTGACAGTATTACCTCCACAACAAGACTGACATAGCATTACCTCCACAACAAGATTGACATTGCAATACCTCCACAATAAGACTGACATAGCATAATCTCCACAACAAGACTGACAACATTACCTCCGCAAAAAGACTGACAGCATTACCTCCACAACAAGACTGACATGGCATTACCTCCACAACAAGACTGACAGCATTACCTCCACAACAAGACTGACAGCATTACCTCCACAACAAGACTGACAGCATTACCTCCACAACAAGAAAGACAGCATTACCTCAACAACAAGACTGACTTAGCATTACTTCCACAACAAGACTGACAGCATTACCTCCACAACAAGACTGACATAGCATTACCTCCACAACAAGACTGACATAGCATTACCTCCACAACAAGACTGACAGTATTACCTCCACAACAAGACTGACATAGCATTACCTCCACAACAAGACTGACAGCATTACCTCCACAACAAGACTGACATAGCATTACCTCCACAACAAGACTGACATAGCATTACCTCCACAACAAGACTGACAGCATTACCTCCACAACAAGACTGACATAGCATTACCTCCACAACAAGACTGACATAGCATTACCTCCACAACAAGACTGACAGTATTACCTCCACAACAAGACTGACATAGCATTACCTCCACAACAAGATTGACATTGCAATACCTCCACAATAAGACTGACATAGCATAATCTACACAACAAGACTGACAACATTACCTCCGCAAAAAGACTGACAGCATTACCTCCACAACAAGACTGGCATGGCATTACCTCCACAACAAGACTGACAGCATTACCTCCACAACAAGACTGACAGCATTACCTCCACAACAAGACTGACAGCATTACCTCCACAACAAGACTGACATAGCATTACCTCCACAACAAGATTGACATAGCATTACCTCCACAACAAGACTGACATAGCATTACCTCCACAACAAGACTGACATAGCATTACCTCCACAACAAGACTGACAGCATTACCTCCACATCAAGACTGACATAGCATTACCTCCACAACAAGATTGACATTGCAATACCTTCACTACAAGACTGACATAGCATTATCTCCACAACAAGACTGACAGCATTACCTCCACAACAAGACTGACATAGCATTACCTCCGCAACAAAACTGACATAGCATTACCTCCGCAACAAGACTGACAACATTACCTCCGCAACAAGACTGATATAGAATTACCTCCACAACAAGACTGACATGGCATTACCTCCACAACAAGACTGACATAGCATTACCTCCGCAACAAGACTGACAGCACTACCTCCGCAACAAGACTGACATAGCATTATCTCTGCAATAAGACTGACACAGCATTACCTCCACAACAAGACTGACATAGCATTACCTCCGCAACAAGACTGACATAGCATTACCTCCGCAACAAGACTGACAGCACTACCTCCGCAACAAGACTGACATAGCATTATCTCTGCAATAAGACTGACACAGCATTACCTCCACAACAAGACTGACACAGCATTACCTCCACAACAAGACTGACATAGCATTACCTCCGCAACAAGACTGACAACATACCCTCCACAAAAAGACTGACATAGCATTACCTCCACAACAAGACTGACATAGCATTACCTCCACAACAAGACTGACAGCATTACCTCCACAACAAGATTGACATAGCATTACCTCCACAACAAGACTGACATAGCATTACCTCCACAACAAGACTGACATAGCATTACCTCCACAACAAGACTGACAGCATTACCTCCACAAAAAGACTGACATAGCATTACCTCCACAACAAGACTGACAGCATTACCTCCACAACAAGATTGACATAGCATTACCTCCACAACAAGACTGACATAGCATTACCTCCACAACAAGACTGACATAGCATTACCTCCACAACAAGACTGACAGCATTACCTCCACATCAAGACTGACATAGCATTACCTCCACAACAAGATTGACATTGCAATACCTTCACTACAAGACTGACATAGCATAATCTCCACAACAAGACTGACAGCATTACCTCCACAACAAGACTGACATAGCATTACCTCCGCAACAAAACTGACACAGCATTACCTCCGCAACAAGACTGACAACATTACCTCCGCAACAAGACTGATATAGAATTACCTCCACAACAAGACTGACATGGCATTACCTCCACAACAAGACTGACATAGCATTACCTCCGCAACAAGACTGACAGCACTACCTCCGCAACAAGACTGACATAGCATTATCTCTGCAATAAGACTGACACAGCATTACCTCCACAACAAGACTGACATAGCATTACCTCCGCAACAAGACTGACAGCATTACCTCCACAACAAGACTGACATAGCATTATCTCTGCAATAAGACTGACAGCACTACCTCCGCAACAAGACTGACATAGCATTACCTCCGCAACAAGACTGACAGCACTACCTCCGCAACAAGACTGACATAGCATTATCTCTGCAATAAGACTGACACAGCATTACCTCCACAACAAGACTGACACAGCATTATCTCTGCAATAAGACTGACACAGCATTACCTCCACAACAAGACTGACATAGCATTACCTCCGCAACAAGACTGACAGCACTACCTCCGCAACAAGACTGACATAGCATTATCTCTGCAATAAGACTGACACAGCATTACCTCCACAACAAGACTGACATAGCATTACCTCCGCAACAAGACTGACATAGCATTACCTCCGCAACAAGACTGACAGCACTACCTCCGCAACAAGACTGACATAGCATTATCTCTGCAATAAGACTGACACAGCATTACCTCCACAACAAGATTGACATAGCATTACCTCCGCAACAAGACTGACAGCACTACCTCCGCAACAAGACTGACATAGCATTATCTCTGCAATAAGACTGACACAGCATTACCTCCGCAACAAGACTGACAGCACTACCTCCGCAACAAGACTGACATAGCATTATCTCTGCAATAAGACTGACACAGCATTACCTCCACAACAAGACTGACAGCATTACCTCCGCAACAAGACTGACATAGCATTACCTCCGCAACAAGACTGACATAGCATTACCTCCGCAACAAGACTGACATAGCATTACCTCCGCAACAAGACTGACAGCATTACCTCCACAACAAGACTGACATAGCATTACCTCCGCAACAAGACTGACAGCATTACCTCCACAACAAGACTGACATAGCATTATCTCTGCAACAAGACTGACAGCATTACCTCCACAACAAGACTGACATAGCATTACCTCCGCAACAAGACTGACAGCACTACCTCCGCAACAAGACTGACATAGCATTATCTCTGCAATAAGACTGACACAGCTTTACCTCCACAACAAGACTGACATAGCATTACCTCCGCAACAAGACTGACAGCACTACCTCCGCAACAAGACTGACATAGCATTATCTCTGCAATAAGACTGACACAGCATTACCTCCACAACAAGACTGACATAGCATTACCTCCGCAACAAGACTGACATAGCATTACCTCCGCAACAAGACTGACTACACTACCTCCGCAACAAGACTGACATAGCATTATCTCTGCAATAAGACTGACACAGCATTACCTCCACAACAAGACTGACAGCATTACCTCCACAACAAGACTGACAGCATTACCTCCACAACAAGACTGACATAGCATTACCTCCACAACAAGATTGACATAGCATTACCTCCACAACAAGACTGACATAGCATTACCTCCACAACAAGACTGACATAGCATTACCTCCACAACAAGACTGACAGCATTACCTCCACATCAAGACTGACATAGCATTACCTCCACAACAAGATTGACATTGCAATACCTTCACTACAAGACTGACATAGCATAATCTCCACAACAAGACTGACAGCACTACCTCCGCAACAAGACTGACATAGCATTATCTCTGCAATAAGACTGACACAGCATTACCTCCACAACAAGACTGACATAGCATTACCTCCGCAACAAGACTGACATAGCATTACCCCCGCAACAAGACTGACAGCACTACCTCCGCAACAAGACTGACATAGCATTATCTCTGCAATAAGACTGACACAGCATTACCTCCACAACAAGACTGACAGCATTACCTCCACAACAAGACTGGCATAGCATTACCTCCACAACAAAACTGACATAGCATTACCTCCACAACAAGACTGACATAGCATTACCTCCGCAACAAGACTGACAACATACCCTCCACAAAAAGACTGACATAGCATTACCTCCACAACAAGACTGACATAGCATTACCTCCACAACAAGACTGACAGCATTACCTCCACAACAAGATTGACATAGCATTACCTCCACAACAAGACTGACATAGCATTACCTCCACAACAAGACTGACATAGCATTACCTCCACAACAAGACTGACAGCATTACCTCCACATCAAGACTGACATAGCATTACCTCCACAACAAGATTGACATTGCAATACCTTCACTACAAGACTGACATAGCATTATCTCTGCAATAAGACTGACACAGCATTACCTCCACAACAAGACTGACAGCATTACCTCCACAACAAGACTGACAGCATTACCTCCACAACAAGACTGACATAGCATTACCTCCACAACAAGATTGACATAGCATTACCTCCACAACAAGACTGACATAGCATTACCTCCACAACAAGACTGACATAGCATTACCTCCACAACAAGACTGACAGCATTACCTCCACATCAAGACTGACATAGCATTACCTCCACAACAAGATTGACATTGCAATACCTTCACTACAAGACTGACATAGCATAATCTCCACAACAAGACTGACAGCACTACCTCCGCAACAAGACTGACATAGCATTATCTCTGCAATAAGACTGACACAGCATTACCTCCACAACAAGACTGACATAGCATTACCTCCACAACAAGACTGACATAGCATTACCTCCACAACAAGACTGACAGCATTACCTCCACAAATAGACTGACATAGCATTACCTCCACAACAAGACTGACAGCATTACCTCCACATCAAGACTGACATAGCATTACCTCCACAACAAGATTGACATTGCAATACCTTCACTACAAGACTGACATAGCATTATCTCTGCAATAAGACTGACACAGCATTACCTCCACAACAAGACTGACAGCATTACCTCCACAACAAGACTGACAGCATTACCTCCACAACAAGACTGACATAGCATTACCTCCACAACAAGATTGACATAGCATTACCTCCACAACAAGACTGACATAGCATTACCTCCACAACAAGACTGACATAGCATTACCTCCACAACAAGACTGACAGCATTACCTCCACATCAAGACTGACATAGCATTACCTCCACAACAAGATTGACATTGCAATACCTTCACTACAAGACTGACATAGCATAATCTCCACAACAAGACTGACAGCACTACCTCCGCAACAAGACTGACATAGCATTATCTCTGCAATAAGACTGACACAGCATTACCTCCACAACAAGACTGACATAGCATTACCTCCGCAACAAGACTGACATAGCATTACCCCCGCAACAAGACTGACAGCACTACCTCCGCAACAAGACTGACATAGCATTATCTCTGCAATAAGACTGACACAGCATTACCTCCACAACAAGACTGACAGCATTACCTCCACAACAAGACTGGCATAGCATTACCTCCACAACAAAACTGACATAGCATTACCTCCACAACAAGACTGACATAGCATTACCTCCGCAACAAGACTGACAACATACCCTCCACAAAAAGACTGACATAGCATTACCTCCACAACAAGACTGACATAGCATTACCTCCACAACAAGACTGACAGCATTACCTCCACAACAAGATTGACATAGCATTACCTCCACAACAAGACTGACATAGCATTACCTCCACAACAAGACTGACATAGCATTACCTCCACAACAAGACTGACAGCATTACCTCCACAAATAGACTGACATAGCATTACCTCCACAACAAGACTGACAGCATTACCTCCACAACAAGACTGACAGCATTACCTCCACAAATAGACTGACATAGCATTACCTCCACAACAAGACTGACAGCACTACCTCCGCAACAAGACTGACATAGCATTATCTCTGCAATAAGACTGACACAGCATTACCTCCACAACAAGACTGACAGCATTACCTCCACAACAAGACTGACAGCATTACCTCCACAACAAGACTGACATAGCATTACCTCCACAACAAGATTGACATAGCATTACCTCCACAACAAGACTGACATAGCATTACCTCCACAACAAGACTGACATAGCATTACCTCCACAACAAGACTGACAGCATTACCTCCACATCAAGACTGACATAGCATTACCTCCACAACAAGATTGACATTGCAATACCTTCACTACAAGACTGACATAGCATAATCTCCACAACAAGACTGACAGCACTACCTCCGCAACAAGACTGACATAGCATTATCTCTGCAATAAGACTGACACAGCATTACCTCCACAACAAGACTGACAGCATTACCTCCACAACAAGACTGGCATAGCATTACCTCCACAACAAAACTGACATAGCATTACCTCCACAACAAGACTGACATAGCATTACCTCCGCAACAAGACTGACAACATACCCTCCACAAAAAGACTGACATAGCATTACCTCCACAACAAGACTGACATAGCATTACCTCCACAACAAGACTGACAGCATTACCTCCACAACAAGATTGACATAGCATTACCTCCACAACAAGACTGACATAGCATTACCTCCACAACAAGACTGACATAGCATTACCTCCACAACAAGACTGACAGCATTACCTCCACAAATAGACTGACATAGCATTACCTCCACAACAAGACTGACAGCATTACCTCCACATCAAGACTGACATAGCATTACCTCCACAACAAGATTGACATTGCAATACCTTCACTACAAGACTGACATAGCATAATCTCCACAACAAGACTGACAGCACTACCTCCGCAACAAGACTGACATAGCATTATCTCTGCAATAAGACTGACACAGCATTACCTCCACAACAAGACTGACATAGCATTACCTCCACAACAAGACTGACATAGCATTACCTCCGCAACAAGACTGACAGCACTACCTCCGCAACAAGACTGACATAGCATTATCTCTGCAATAAGACTGACACAGCATTACCTCCACAACAAGACTGACATAGCATTACCTCCGCAACAAGACTGACATAGCATTACCTCCGCAACAAGACTGACAGCACTACCTCCGCAACAAGACTGACATAGCATTATCTCTGCAATAAGACTGACACAGCATTACCTCCACAACAAGACTGACAGCATTACCTCCACAACAAGACTGACAGCATTACCTCCACAACAAGACTGACATAGCATTACCTCCACAACAAGATTGACATAGCATTACCTCCACAACAAGACTGACATAGCATTACCTCCACAACAAGACTGACAGCATTACCTCCACATCAAGACTGACATAGCATTACCTCCACAACAAGATTGACATTGCAATACCTTCACTACAAGACTGACATAGCATAATCTCCACAACAAGACTGACAGCACTACCTCCGCAACAAGACTGACATAGCATTATCTCTGCAATAAGACTGACACAGCATTACCTCCACAACAAGACTGACATAGCATTACCTCCGCAACAAGACTGACATAGCATTACCCCCGCAACAAGACTGACAGCACTACCTCCGCAACAAGACTGACATAGCATTATCTCTGCAATAAGACTGACACAGCATTACCTCCACAACAAGACTGACACAGCATTACCTCCACAACAAGACTGACATAGCATTACCTCCGCAACAAGACTGACAACATACCCTCCACAAAAAGACTGACATAGCATTACCTCCACAACAAGACTGACATAGCATTACCTCCACAACAAGACTGACAGCATTACCTCCACAACAAGATTGACATAGCATTACCTCCACAACAAGACTGACATAGCAATACCTCCACAACAAGACTGACATAGCATTACCTCCACAACAAGACTGACAGCATTACCTCCACAAATAGACTGACATAGCATTACCTCCACAACAAGACTGACAGCATTACCTCCACAACAAGATTGACATAGCATTACCTCCACAACAAGACTGACATAGCATTACCTCCACAACAAGACTGACATAGCATTACCTCCAAAACAAGACTGACAGCATTACCTCCACATCAAGACTGACATAGCATTACCTCCACAACAAGATTGACATTGCAATACCTTCACTACAAGACTGACATAGCATAATCTCCACAACAAGACTGACAGCATTACCTCCACAACAAGACTGACATAGCATTACCTCCGCAACAAAACTGACACAGCATTACCTCCGCAACAAGACTGACAACATTACCTCCGCAACAAGACTGATATAGAATTACCTCCACAACAAGACTGACATGGCATTACCTCCACAACAAGACTGACATAGCATTACCTCCGCAACAAGACTGACAGCACTACCTCCGCAACAAGACTGACATAGCATTATCTCTGCAATAAGACTGACACAGCATTACCTCCACAACAAGACTGACATAGCATTACCTCCGCAACAAGACTGACATAGCATTACCTCCGCAACAAGACTGACATAGCATTACCTCCGCAACAAGACTGACATAGCATTACCTCCGCAACAAGACTGACATAGCATTACCTCCGCAACAAGACTGACATAGCATTACCTCCGCAACAAGACTGACAGCACTACCTCCGCAACAAGACTGACATAGCATTATCTCTGCAATAAGACTGACACAGCATTACCTCCACAACAAGACTGACACAGCATTACCTCCACAACAAGACTGACATAGCATTACCTCCGCAACAAGACTGACATAGCATTACCTCCGCAACAAGACTGACATAGCATTACCTCCGCAACAAGACTGACATAGCATTACCTCCGCAACAAGACTGACATAGCATTACCTCCGCAACAAGACTGACAGCACTACCTCCGCAACAAGACTGACATAGCATTACCTCCGCAACAAGACTGACATAGCATTACCTCCACAACAAGACTGACATAGCATTACCTCCACAACAAGACTGACATAGCATTACCTCCGCAACAAGACTGACATAGCATTACCTCCGCAACAAGACTGACATAGCATTACCTCCGCAACAAGACTGACATAGCATTACCTCCGCAACAAGACTGACATAGCATTACCTCCGCAACAAGACTGACATAGCATTACCTCCGCAACAAGACTGACATAGCATTACCTCCGCAACAAGACTGACATAGCATTACCTCCACAACAAGACTGACATAGCATTACCTCCGCAACAAGACTGACATAGCATTACCTCCGCAACAAGACTGACATAGCATTACCTCCGCAACAAGACTGACATAGCATTACCTCCGCAACAAGACTGACAGCACTACCTCCGCAACAAGACTGACATAGCATTATCTCTGCAATAAGACTGACACAGCATTACCTCCACAACAAGACTGACACAGCATTACCTCCACAACAAGACTGACATAGCATTACCTTCGCAACAAGACTGACAACATACCCTCCACAAAAAGACTGACATAGCATTACCTCCACAACAAGACTGACAGCATTACCTCTGCAACAAGACTGACATAGCATTACCTCCACAACAAGATTGACATTGCAATACCTCCACAACAAGACTGACATAGCATAATCTCCACAACAAGACTGACAGCATTACCTCCACAACAAGACTGACATAGCATTACCTCCACAACAAGACTGACATAGAATTACCTCCACAACAAGACTGACAGTATTACCTCCACAACAAGACTGACATAGCATTACCTCCACAACAAGATTGACATTGCAATACCTCCACAATAAGACTGACATAGCATAATCTCCACAACAAGACTGACAACATTACCTCCGCAAAAAGACTGACAGCATTACCTCCACAACAAGACTGACATGGCATTACCTCCACAACAAGACTGACAGCATTACCTCCACAACAAGACTGACAGCATTACCTCCACAACAAGACTGACAGCATTACCTCCACAACAAGAAAGACAGCATTACCTCAACAACAAGACTGACTTAGCATTACTTCCACAACAAGACTGACAGCATTACCTCCACAACAAGACTGACATAGCATTACCTCCACAACAAGACTGACATGGCATTACCTCCACAACAAGACTGACAGCATTACCTCCACAACAAGACTGACAGCATTACCTCCACAACAAGAAAGACAGCATTACCTCCACAACAAGACTGACAGCATTACCTCCGCAAAAAGACTGACAGCATTACCTCCACAACAAGACTGACAGCATTACCTCCACAACAAGACTGACATAGCATTACCTCCACAACAAGACTGACATAGCATTACCTCCACAACAAGACTGACATAGCATTACCTCCACAACAAGACTGACATAGCATTACCTCCACAACAAGACTGACAGCATTACCTCCACAACAAGACTGACATAGCATTACCTCCACAATAAGACTGACATAGCATAATCTCCACAACAAGACTGACAACATTACCTCCGCAAGAAGACTGACAGCATTACCTCCACAACAAGACTGACATGGCATTACCTCCACAACAAGACTGACAGCATTACCTCCACAACAAGATTGACATTGCAATATATCCACAATAAGACTGACATAGCATAATCTCCACAACAAGACTGACAACATTACCTCCGCAAAAAGACTGACAGCATTACCTCCACAACAAGACTGACATGGCATTACCTCCACAACAAGACTGACAGCATTACCTCCACAACAAGACTGACAGCATTACCTCCACAACAAGACTGACAGCATTACCTCCACAACAAGAAAGACAGCATTACCTCAACAACAAGACTGACTTAGCATTACCTCCACAACAAAACTGACAACATTACCTCCGCAAAAAGACTGACAGCATTACCTCCACAACAAGACTGACATGGCATTACCTCCACAACAAGACTGACAGCATTACCTCCACAACAAGACTGACAGCATTACCTCCACAACAAGAAAGACAGCATTACCTCCACAACAAGACTGACAGCATTACCTCCGCAAAAAGACTGACAGCATTACCTCCACAACAAGACTGACAGCATTACCTCCACAACAAGACTGACATAGCATTACCTCCACAACAAGACTGACATAGCATTACCTCCACAACAAGACTGACATAGCATTACCTCCACAACAAGACTGACATAGCATTACCTCCACAACAAGACTGACATAGCATTTTCTCCACAACAAGACTGACATAGCATTACCTCCACAACAGGACTGACATAGCATTACCTCCACAACAAGACTGACAGCATTACCTCCACAACAAGACTGACAGCATTACCTCCGCAAAAAGACTGACAGCATTACCTCCACAACAAGACTGACAGCATTACCTCCACAACAAGACTGACATTGCAATACCTCCACAACAAGACTGACATAGCATTACCTCCACAACAAGACTGACATAGCATTACCTCCACAACAAGAAAGACAGCATTACCTCCACAACAAGACTGACAGCATTACCTCCGCAAAAAGACTGACAGCATTACCTCCACAACAAGATTGACATTGCAATACCTCCACAACAAGACTGACATAGCATAATCTCCACAACAAGACTGACAGCATTACCTCCACAACAAGACTGACATAGCATTACCTCCACAACAAGACTGACATAGCATTACCTCCACAACAAGACTGACAGTATTACCTCCACAACAAGACTGACATAGCATTACCTCCACAACAAGATTGACATTGCAATACCTCCACAATAAGACTGACATAGCATAATCTCCACAACAAGACTGACAACATTACCTCCGCAAAAAGACTGACAGCATTACCTCCACAACAAGACTGACATGGCATTACCTCCACAACAAGACTGACAGCATTACCTCCACAACAAGACTGACAGCATTACCTCCACAACAAGACTGACAGCATTACCTCCACAACAAGAAAGACAGCATTACCTCAACAACAAGACTGACTTAGCATTACTTCCACAACAAGACTGACAGCATTACCTCCACAACAAGACTGACATAGCATTACCTCCACAACAAGACTGACATAGCATTACCTCCACAACAAGACTGACAGTATTACCTCCACAACAAGACTGACATAGCATTACCTCCACAACAAGACTGACAGCATTACCTCCACAACAAGACTGACATAGCATTACCTCCACAACAAGACTGACATAGCATTACCTCCACAACAAGACTGACAGCATTACCTCCACAACAAGACTGACATAGCATTACCTCCACAACAAGACTGACATAGCATTACCTCCACAACAAGACTGACAGTATTACCTCCACAACAAGACTGACATAGCATTACCTCCACAACAAGATTGACATTGCAATACCTCCACAATAAGACTGACATAGCATAATCTACACAACAAGACTGACAACATTACCTCCGCAAAAAGACTGACAGCATTACCTCCACAACAAGACTGGCATGGCATTACCTCCACAACAAGACTGACAGCATTACCTCCACAACAAGACTGACAGCATTACCTCCACAACAAGACTGACAGCATTACCTCCACAACAAGACTGACATAGCATTACCTCCACAACAAGATTGACATAGCATTACCTCCACAACAAGACTGACATAGCATTACCTCCACAACAAGACTGACATAGCATTACCTCCACAACAAGACTGACAGCATTACCTCCACATCAAGACTGACATAGCATTACCTCCACAACAAGATTGACATTGCAATACCTTCACTACAAGACTGACATAGCATTATCTCCACAACAAGACTGACAGCATTACCTTTACAACAAGACTGACATAGCATTACCTCCGCAACAAAACTGACATAGCATTACCTCCGCAACAAGACTGACAACATTACCTCCGCAACAAGACTGATATAGAATTACCTCCACAACAAGACTGACATGGCATTACCTCCACAACAAGACTGACATAGCATTACCTCCGCAACAAGACTGACAGCACTACCTCCGCAACAAGACTGACATAGCATTATCTCTGCAATAAGACTGACACAGCATTACCTCCACAACAAGACTGACATAGCATTACCTCCGCAACAAGACTGACATAGCATTACCTCCGCAACAAGACTGACAGCACTACCTCCGCAACAAGACTGACATAGCATTATCTCTGCAATAAGACTGACACAGCATTACCTCCACAACAAGACTGACACAGCATTACCTCCACAACAAGACTGACATAGCATTACCTCCGCAACAAGACTGACAACATACCCTCCACAAAAAGACTGACATAGCATTACCTCCACAACAAGACTGACATAGCATTACCTCCACAACAAGACTGACAGCATTACCTCCACAACAAGATTGACATAGCATTACCTCCACAACAAGACTGACATAGCATTACCTCCACAACAAGACTGACATAGCATTACCTCCACAACAAGACTGACAGCATTACCTCCACAAAAAGACTGACATAGCATTACCTCCACAACAAGACTGACAGCATTACCTCCACAACAAGATTGACATAGCATTACCTCCACAACAAGACTGACATAGCATTACCTCCACAACAAGACTGACATAGCATTACCTCCACAACAAGACTGACAGCATTACCTCCACATCAAGACTGACATAGCATTACCTCCACAACAAGATTGACATTGCAATACCTTCACTACAAGACTGACATAGCATAATCTCCACAACAAGACTGACAGCATTACCTCCACAACAAGACTGACATAGCATTACCTCCGCAACAAAACTGACACAGCATTACCTCCGCAACAAGACTGACAACATTACCTCCGGAACAAGACTGATATAGAATTACCTCCACAACAAGACTGACATGGCATTACCTCCACAACAAGACTGACATAGCATTACCTCCGCAACAAGACTGACAGCACTACCTCCGCAACAAGACTGACATAGCATTATCTCTGCAATAAGACTGACACAGCATTACCTCCACAACAAGACTGACATAGCATTACCTCCGCAACAAGACTGACAGCATTACCTCCACAACAAGACTGACATAGCATTATCTCTGCAATAAGACTGACAGCACTACCTCCGCAACAAGACTGACATAGCATTACCTCCGCAACAAGACTGACAGCACTACCTCCGCAACAAGACTGACATAGCATTATCTCTGCAATAAGACTGACACAGCATTACCTCCACAACAAGACTGACACAGCATTATCTCTGCAATAAGACTGACACAGCATTACCTCCACAACAAGACTGACATAGCATTACCTCCGCAACAAGACTGACAGCACTACCTCCGCAACAAGACTGACATAGCATTATCTCTGCAATAAGACTGACACAGCATTACCTCCACAACAAGACTGACATAGCATTACCTCCGCAACAAGACTGACGTAGCATTACCTCCGCAACAAGACTGACAGCACTACCTCCGCAACAAGACTGACATAGCATTATCTCTGCAATAAGACTGACACAGCATTACCTCCACAACAAGATTGACATAGCATTACCTCCGCAACAAGACTGACAGCACTACCTCCGCAACAAGACTGACATAGCATTATCTCTGCAATAAGACTGACACAGCATTACCTCCGCAACAAGACTGACAGCACTACCTCCGCAACAAGACTGACATAGCATTATCTCTGCAATAAGACTGACACAGCATTACCTCCACAACAAGACTGACATAGCATTACCTCCGCAACAAGACTGACAGCACTACCTCCGCAACAAGACTGACATAGCATTATCTCTGCAATAAGACTGACACAGCATTACCTCCACAACAAGACTGACATAGCATTACCTCCGCAACAAGACTGACATAGCATTACCTCCGCAACAAGACTGACAGCATTACCTCCGCAACAAGACTGACATAGCATTACCTCCGCATCAAGACTGACATAGCATTACCTCCGCAACAAGACTGACATAGCATTACCTCCGCAACAAGACTGACAGCATTACCTCCACAACAAGACTGACATAGCATTACCTCCGCAACAAGACGGACAGCATTACCTCCACAACAAGACTGACATAGCATTATCTCTGCAACAAGACTGACAGCATTACCTCCACAACAAGACTGACATAGCATTACCTCCGCAACAAGACTGACAGCACTACCTCCGCAACAAGACTGACATAGCATTATCTCTGCAATAAGACTGACACAGCATTACCTCCACAACAAGACTGACATAGCATTACCTCCGCAACAAGACTGACAGCACTACCTCCGCAACAAGACTGACATAGCATTATCTCTGCAATAAGACTGACACAGCATTACCTCCACAACAAGACTGACATAGCATTACCTCCGCAACAAGACTGACATAGCATTACCTCCGCAACAAGACTGACAGCACTACCTCCGCAACAAGACTGACATAGCATTATCTCTGCAATAAGACTGACACAGCATTACCTCCACAACAAGACTGACATAGCATTACCTCCGCAACAAGACTGACATAGCATTACCTCCGCAACAAGACTGACACAGCATTACCTCCACAACAAGACTGACATAGCATTACCTCCGCAACAAAACTGACATAGCATTACCTCCACAACAAGACTGGTATAGCATTACCTCCACAACAAGACTGACACAGCATTACCTCCACAACAAGACTGACATAGCATTACCTCCACAACAAGACTGACATAGCATTACCTCCGCAACAAGACTGACATAGCATTACCTCCGCAACAAGACTGACATAGCATTACCTCCGCAACAAGACTGACAGCATTACCTCCACAACAAGACTGACATAGCATTACCTCCGCAACAAGACTGACAGCATTACCTCCACAACAAGACTGACATAGCATTATCTCTGCAACAAGACTGACAGCATTACCTCCACAACAAGACTGACATAGCATTACCTCCGCAACAAGACTGACAGCACTACCTCCGCAACAAGACTGACATAGCATTATCTCTGCAATAAGACTGACACAGCATTACCTCCACAACAAGACTGACATAGCATTACCTCCGCAACAAGACTGACAGCACTACCTCCGCAACAAGACTGACATAGCATTATCTCTGCAATAAGACTGACACAGCATTACCTCCACAACAAGACTGACATAGCATTACCTCCGCAACAAGACTGACATAGCATTACCTCCGCAACAAGACTGACAGCACTACCTCCGCAACAAGACTGACATAGAATTATCTCTGCAATAAGACTGACACAGCATTACCTCCACAACAAGACTGACATAGCATTACCTCCGCAACAAAACTGACATAGCATTACCTCCGCAACAAGACTGACATAGCATTACCTCCGCAACAAGACTGACACAGCATTACCTCCACAACAAGACTGACATAGCATTACCTCCACAACAAGACTGACATAGCATTACCTCCGCAACAAGACTGACAGCACTACCTCCGCAACAAGACTGACATAGCATTATCTCTGCAATAAGACTGACACAGCATTACCTCCACAACAAGACTGACATAGCATTACCTCCGCAACAAAACTGACATAGCATTACCTCCACAACAAGACTGGTATAGCATTACCTCCACAACAAGACTGACAGCATTACCTCCACAACAAGACTGACAGCATTACCTCCACAACAAGACTGACAGCATTACCTCCACAACAAGACTGACAGCATTACCTCCACAACAAGACTGACAGCATTACCTCCACAACAAGACTGACATAGCATTACCTCCACAACAAGATTGACATAGCATTACCTCCACAACAAGACTGACATAGCATTACCTCCACAACAAGACTGACATAGCATTACCTCCACAACAAGACTGACAGCATTACCTCCACATCAAGACTGACATAGCATTACCTCCACAACAAGATTGACATTGCAATACCTTCACTACAAGACTGACATAGCATAATCTCCACAACAAGACTGACAGCACTACCTCCGCAACAAGACTGACATAGCATTATCTCTGCAATAAGACTGACACAGCATTACCTCCACAACAAGACTGACATAGCATTACCTCCGCAACAAGACTGACATAGCATTACCCCCGCAACAAGACTGACAGCACTACCTCCGCAACAAGACTGACATAGCATTATCTCTGCAATAAGACTGACACAGCATTACCTCCACAACAAGACTGACACAGCATTACCTCCACAACAAGACTGACATAGCATTACCTCCACAACAAGACTGACATAGCATTACCTCCACAACAAGACTGACAGCATTACCTCCACAAATAGACTGACATAGCATTACCTCCACAACAAGACTGACAGCATTACCTCCACAACAAGATTGACATAGCATTACCTCCACAACAAGACTGACATAGCATTACCTCCACAACAAGACTGACATAGCATTACCTCCAAAACAAGACTGACAGCATTACCTCCACATCAAGACTGACATAGCATTACCTCCACAACAAGATTGACATTGCAATACCTTCACTACAAGACTGACATAGCATAATCTCCACAACAAGACTGACAGCATTACCTCCACAACAAGACTGACATAGCATTACCTCCGCAACAAAACTGACACAGCATTACCTCCGCAACAAGACTGACAACATTACCTCCGCAACAAGACTGATATAGAATTACCTCCACAACAAGACTGACATGGCATTACCTCCACAACAAGACTGACATAGCATTACCTCCGCAACAAGACTGACAGCACTACCTCCGCAACAAGACTGACAGCATTACCTCCACAACAAGACTGACAGCACTACCTCCGCAACAAGACTGACAGCATTACCTCCACAACAAGAAAGACAGCACTACCTCCGCAACAAGACTGACAGCATTACCTCCACAACAAGAAAGACAGCATTACCTCCGCAACAAGACTGACAGCACTACCTCCGCAACAAGACTGACATGGCATTACCTCCACAACAAGACTGACATAGCATTACCTCCGCAACAAGACTGACAGCACTACCTCCGCAACAAGACTGACACAGCATTACCTCCACAACAAGACTGACAGCATTACCTCCGCAACAAGACTGACATAGCATTATCTCTGCAATAAGACTGACACAGCATTACCTCCACAACAAGACTGACATAGCATTACCTCCGCAACAAGACTGACATAGCATTACCTCCGCAACAAGACTGACAGCACTACCTCCGCAACAAGACTGACATAGCATTATCTCTGCAATAAGACTGACACAGCATTACCTCCACAACAAGACTGACACAGCATTATCTCCGCAACAAGACTGACAACATACCCTCCACAAAAAGACTGACATAGCATTACCTCCACAACAAGACTGACAGCATTACCTCCACAACAAGACTGACATAGCATTACCTCCACAACAAGACTGACAGCATTACCTCCACAACAAGACTGACATAGCATTACCTCCACAACAAGACTGACAGCATTACCTCCACAACAAGACTGACACAGCATTACCTCCACAACAAGACTGACATAGCATTACCTTCGCAACAAGACTGACAACATACCCTCCACAAAAAGACTGACATAGCATTACCTCCACAACAAGACTGACAGCATTACCTCTGCAACAAGACTGACATAGCATTACCTCCACAACAAGATTGACATTGCAATACCTCCACAACAAGACTGACATAGCATAATCTCCACAACAAGACTGACAGCATTACCTCCACAACAAGACTGACATAGCATTACCTCCACAACAAGACTGACATAGAATTACCTTCGCAACAAGACTGACAACATACCCTCCACAAAAAGACTGACATAGCATTACCTCCACAACAAGACTGACAGCATTACCTCTGCAACAAGACTGACATAGCATTACCTCCACAACAAGACTGACATAGCATTACCTCCACAACAAGACTGACATAGCATAATCTCCACACCAAGACTGACAGCATTACCTCCACAACAAGACTGACATAGCATTACCTCCACAACAAGACTGACAGCACTACCTCCGCAACAAGACTGACATAGCATTATCTCTGCAATAAGACTGACACAGCATTACCTCCACAACAAGACTGACATAGCATTACCTCCGCAACAAGACTGACATAGCATTACCTCCACAACAAGACTGACATAGCATTACCTCCACAACAAGACTGACACAGCATTACCTCCGCAACAAGACTGACATAGCATTACCTCCACAACAAGACTGACATAGCATTACCTCCACAACAAGACTGACATAGCATTACCTCCACAACAAGACTGACATAGCATTACCTCCACAACAAGACTGACATAGCATTACCTCCGCAACAAGACTGACAGCACTACCTCCGCAACAAGACTGACATAGCATTACCTCCACAACAAGACTGACATAGCATTACCTCCACAACAAGACTGACAGCACTACCTCCGCAACAAGACTGACATAGCATTATCTCTGCAATAAGACTGACACAGCATTACCTCCACAACAAGACTGACATAGCATTACCTCCGCAACAAGACTGACATAGCATTACCTCCACAACAAGACTGACATAGCATTACCTCCACAACAAGACTGACACAGCATTACCTCCGCAACAAGACTGACATAGCATTACCTCCACAACAAGACTGACATAGCATTACCTCCACAACAAGACTGACATAGCATTACCTCCACAACAAGACTGACATAGCATTACCTCCACAACAAGACTGACATAGCATTACCTCCACAACAAGACTGACATAGCATTACCTCCACAACAAGACTGACATAGCATTACCTCCACAACAAGACTGACATAGCATTACCTCCACAACAAGACTGACATAGCATTACCTCCACAACAAGACTGACACAGCATTACCTCCACAACAAGACTGACACAGCATTACCTCCGCAACAAGACTGACATAGCATTACCTCCACAACAAGACTGACACAGCATTACCTCCACAACAAGACTGACATAGCATTACCTCCACAACAAGACTGACATAGCATTACCTCCACAACAAGACTGACACAGCATTACCTCCGCAACAAGACTGACAGCACTACCTCCGCAACAAGACTGACATAGCATTATCTCTGCAATAAGACTGACACAGCATTACCTCCACAACAAGACTGACATAGCATTACCTCCGCAACAAGACTGACACAGCATTACCTCCACAACAAGACTGACAGCATTATCTCCGCAACAAGACTGACAACATACCCTCCACAAAAAGACTGACATAGCATTACCTCCACAACAAGACTGACAGCATTACCTCCACAACAAGACTGACATAGCATTACCTCCACAACAAGACTGACAGCATTACCTCCACAACAAGACTGACATAGCATTACCTCCACAACAAGACTGACAGCATTACCTCCACAACAAGACTGACACAGCATTACCTCCACAACAAGACTGACATAGCATTACCTTCGCAACAAGACTGACAACATACCCTCCACAAAAAGACTGACATAGCATTACCTCCACAACAAGACTGACAGCATTACCTCTGCAACAAGACTGACATAGCATTACCTCCACAACAAGATTGACATTGCAATACCTCCACAACAAGACTGACATAGCATAATCTCCACAACAAGACTGACAGCATTACCTCCACAACAAGACTGACATAGCATTACCTCCACAACAAGACTGACATAGAATTACCTCCACAACAAGACTGACATGGCATTACCTCCACAACAAGACTGATATAGAATTACCTCCACAACAAGACTGACATAGAATTACCTCCGCAACAAGACTGATATAGAATTACCTCCACAACAAGACTGACATGGCATTACCTCCACAACAAGACTGACATAGCATTACCTCCGCAACAAGACTGACAGCACTACCTCCGCAACAAGACTGACAGCATTACCTCCACAACAAGACTGACAGCACTACCTCCGCAACAAGACTGACAGCATTACCTCCACAACAAGAAAGACAGCACTACCTCCGCAACAAGACTGACAGCATTACCTCCACAACAAGAAAGACAGCATTACCTCCGCAACAAGACTGACAGCACTACCTCCGCAACAAGACTGACATGGCATTACCTCCACAACAAGACTGACATAGCATTACCTCCGCAACAAGACTGACAGCACTACCTCCGCAACAAGACTGACACAGCATTACCTCCACAACAAGACTGACAGCATTACCTCCGCAACAAGACTGACATAGCATTATCTCTGCAATAAGACTGACACAGCATTACCTCCACAACAAGACTGACATAGCATTACCTCCGCAACAAGACTGACATAGCATTACCTCCGCAACAAGACTGACAGCACTACCTCCGCAACAAGACTGACATAGCATTATCTCTGCAATAAGACTGACACAGCATTACCTCCACAACAAGACTGACACAGCATTATCTCCGCAACAAGACTGACAACATACCCTCCACAAAAAGACTGACATAGCATTACCTCCACAACAAGACTGACAGCATTACCTCCACAACAAGACTGACATAGCATTACCTCCACAACAAGACTGACAGCATTACCTCCACAACAAGACTGACATAGCATTACCTCCACAACAAGATTGACATTGCAATACCTCCACAACAAGACTGACATAGCATAATCTCCACAACAAGACTGACAGCATTACCTCCACAACAAGACTGACATAGCATTACCTCCACAACAAGACTGACATAGAATTACCTTCGCAACAAGACTGACAACATACCCTCCACAAAAAGACTGACATAGCATTACCTCCACAACAAGACTGACAGCATTACCTCTGCAACAAGACTGACATAGCATTACCTCCACAACAAGACTGACATAGCATTACCTCCACAACAAGACTGACATAGCATAATCTCCACAACAAGACTGACAGCATTACCTCCACAACAAGACTGACATAGCATTACCTCCACAACAAGACTGACAGCACTACCTCCGCAACAAGACTGACATAGCATTATCTCTGCAATAAGACTGACACAGCATTACCTCCACAACAAGACTGACACAGCATTATCTCCGCAACAAGACTGACAACATACCCTCCACAAAAAGACTGACATAGCATTACCTCCACAACAAGACTGACAGCATTACCTCCACAACAAGACTGACATAGCATTACCTCCACAACAAGACTGACAGCATTACCTCCACAACAAGACTGACATAGCATTACCTCCACAACAAGACTGACAGCATTACCTCCACAACAAGACTGACACAGCATTACCTCCACAACAAGACTGACATAGCATTACCTTCGCAACAAGACTGACAACATACCCTCCACAAAAAGACTGACATAGCATTACCTCCACAACAAGACTGACAGCATTACCTCTGCAACAAGACTGACATAGCATTACCTCCACAACAAGATTGACATTGCAATACCTCCACAACAAGACTGACATAGCATAATCTCCACAACAAGACTGACAGCATTACCTCCACAACAAGACTGACATAGCATTACCTCCACAACAAGACTGACATAGAATTACCTCCACAACAAGACTGACAGTATTACCTCCACAACAAGACTGACATAGCATTACCTCCACAACAAGATTGACATTGCAATACCTCCACAATAAGACTGACATAGCATAATCTCCACAACAAGACTGACAACATTACCTCCGCAAAAAGACTGACAGCATTACCTCCACAACAAGACTGACATGGCATTACCTCCACAACAAGACTGACAGCATTACCTCCACAACAAGACTGACAGCATTACCTCCACAACAAGACTGACAGCATTACCTCCACAACAAGAAAGACAGCATTACCTCAACAACAAGACTGACTTAGCATTACTTCCACAACAAGACTGACAGCATTACCTCCACAACAAGACTGACATAGCATTACCTCCACAACAAGACTGACATGGCATTACCTCCACAACAAGACTGACAGCATTACCTCCACAACAAGACTGACAGCATTACCTCCACAACAAGAAAGACAGCATTACCTCCACAACAAGACTGACAGCATTACCTCCGCAAAAAGACTGACAGCATTACCTCCACAACAAGACTGACAGCATTACCTCCACAACAAGACTGACATAGCATTACCTCCACAACAAGACTGACATAGCATTACCTCCACAACAAGACTGACATAGCATTACCTCCACAACTAGACTGACATAGCATTACCTCCACAACAAGACTGACAGCATTACCTCCACAACAAGACTGACATAGCATTACCTCCACAATAAGACTGACATAGCATAATCTCCACAACAAGACTGACAACATTACCTCCGCAAGAAGACTGACAGCATTACCTCCACAACAAGACTGACATAGCATTACCTCCACAACAAGACTGACATAGCATTACCTCCACAACAAGACTGACAGTATTACCTCCACAACAAGACTGACATAGCATTACCTCCACAACAAGACTGACAGCATTACCTCCACAACAAGACTGACATAGAATTACCTCCGCAACAAGACTGATATAGAATTACCTCCACAACAAGACTGACATGGCATTACCTCCACAACAAGACTGACATAGCATTACCTCCGCAACAAGACTGACAGCACTACCTCCGCAACAAGACTGACAGCATTACCTCCACAACAAGACTGACAGCACTACCTCCGCAACAAGACTGACAGCATTACCTCCACAACAAGAAAGACAGCACTACCTCCGCAACAAGACTGACAGCATTACCTCCACAACAAGATTGACATTGCAATATATCCACAATAAGACTGACATAGCATAATCTCCACAACAAGACTGACAACATTACCTCCGCAAAAAGACTGACAGCATTACCTCCACAACAAGACTGACATGGCATTACCTCCACAACAAGACTGACAGCATTACCTCCACAACAAGACTGACAGCATTACCTCCACAACAAGACTGACAGCATTACCTCCACAACAAGAAAGACAGCATTACCTCAACAACAAGACTGACTTAGCATTACCTCCACAACAAAACTGACAACATTACCTCCGCAAAAAGACTGACAGCATTACCTCCACAACAAGACTGACATGGCATTACCTCCACAACAAGACTGACAGCATTACCTCCACAACAAGACTGACAGCATTACCTCCACAACAAGAAAGACAGCATTACCTCCACAACAAGACTGACAGCATTACCTCCGCAAAAAGACTGACAGCATTACTTCCACAACAAGACTGACAGCATTACCTCCACAACAAGACTGACATAGCATTACCTCCACAACAAGACTGACATAGCATTACCTCCACAACAAGACTGACATAGCATTACCTCCACAACAAGACTGACATAGCATTACCTCCACAACAAGACTGACATAGCATTACCTCCACAACAAGACTGACATAGCATTACCTCCACAACAAGACTGACATAGCATTACCTCCACAACAAGACTGACAGCATTACCTCCACAACAAGACTGACAGCATTACCTCCGCAAAAAGACTGACAGCATTACCTCCACAACAAGACTGACAGCATTACCTCCACAACAAGACTGACATTGCAATACCTCCACAACAAGACTGACATAGCATTACCTCCACAACAAGACTGACATAGCATTACCTCCACAAGAAGAAAGACAGCATTACCTCCACAACAAGACTGACAGCATTACCTCCGCAAAAAGACTGACAGCATTACCTCCACAACAAGACTGACATAGCATTACCTCCACAACAAGACTGACATAGCATTACCTCCACAACAAGACTGACAGTATTACCTCCACAACAAGACTGACATAGCATTACCTCCACAACAAGACTGACAGCATTACCTCCACAACAAGACTGACATAGCATTACCTCCACAACAAGACTGACATAGCATTACCTCCACAACAAGACTGACAGCATTACCTCCACAACAAGACTGACATAGCATTACCTCCACAACAAGACTGACATAGCATTACCTCCACAACAAGACTGACAGTATTACCTCCACAACAAGACTGACATAGCATTACCTCCACAACAAGACTGACATAGCATTACCTCCACAACAAGACTGACATAGCATTACCTCCACAACAAGACTGACAGCATTACCTCCACAACAAGACTGACATAGCATTACCTCCACAACAAGACTGACAGCATTACCTCCACAACAAGACTGACAGCATTACCTCCACAACAAGACTGACAGCATTACCTCCACAACAAGAAAGACAGCATTACCTCAACAACAAGACTGACTTAGCATTACTTCCACAACAAGACTGACAGCATTACCTCCACAACAAGACTGACATAGCATTACCTCCACAACAAGACTGACATAGCATTACCTCCACAACAAGACTGACAGTATTACCTCCACAACAAGACTGACATAGCATTACCTCTACAACAAGACTGACAGCATTACCTCCACAACAAGACTGACATAGCATTACCTCCACAACAAGACTGACATAGCATTACCTCCACAACAAGACTGACAGCATTACCTCCACAACAAGACTGACATAGCATTACCTCCACAACAAGACTGACATAGCATTACCTCCACAACAAGACTGACAGTATTACCTCCACAACAAGACTGACATAGCATTACCTCCACAACAAGATTGACATTGCAATACCTCCACAATAAGACTGACATAGCATAAACTCCACAAGAAGACTGACAACATTACCTCCGCAAAAAGACTGACAGCATTACCTCCACAACAAGACTGACATGGCATTACCTCCACAACAAGACTGACAGCATTACCTCCACAACAAGACTGACAGCATTACCTCCACAACAAGACTGACAGCATTACCTCCACAACAAGAAAGACAGCATTACCTCAACAACAAGACTGACTTAGCATTACTTCCACAACAAGACTGACAGCATTACCTCCACAACAAGACTGACATAGCATTACCTCCACAACAAGACTGACATAGCATTACCTCCACAACAAGACTGACAGTATTACCTCCACAACAAGACTGACATAGCATTACCTCCACAACAAGATTGACATTGCAATACCTCCACAATAAGACTGACATAGCATAATCTCCACAACAAGACTGACATTACCTCCGCAAAAAGACTGACATAGCATTACCTCCACAACAAGAAAGACAGCATTACCTCAACAACAAGACTGACATGGCATTACCTCCACAACAAGACTGACAGCATTACCTCCACAACAAGACTGACAGCATTACCTCCACAACAAGACTGACAGCATTACCTCCACAACAAGAAAGACAGCATTACCTCAACAACAAGACTGACTTAGCATTACTTCCACAACAAGACTGACAGCATTACCTCCACAACAAGACTGACATAGCATTACCTCCACAACAAGACTGACATAGCATTACCTCCACAACAAGACTGACAGTATTACCTCCACAACAAGACTGACATAGCATTACCTCCACAACAAGATTGACATTGCAGTACCTCCACAATAAGACTGACATAGCATAATCTCCACAACAAGACTGACATTACCTCCGCAAAAAGACTGACATAGCATTACCTCCACAACAAGAAAGACAGCATTACCTCAACAACAAGACTGACTTAGCATTACTTCCACAACAAGACTGACAGTATTACCTCCACAACAAGACTGACAGCATTACCTCCACAACAAGACTGACAGCATTACCTCCACAACAAGACTGACAGCATTACCTCCACAACAAGAAAGACAGCATTACCTCAACAACAAGACTGACTTAGCATTACTTCCACAACAAGACTGACAGCATTACCTCCACAACAAGACTGACATAGCATTACCTCCACAACAAGACTGACATAGCATTACCTCCACAACAAGACTGACAGTATTACCTCCACAACAAGACTGACATAGCATTACCTCCGCAACAAGACTGACAACACTACCTCCACAACAAGACTGACATAGCATTACCTCCACAACAAGACTGACAGCATTACCTCCACAACAAGACTGACATAGCATTACCTCCACAACAAGACTGACTTAGCATTACTTCCACAACAAGACTGACATAGCATTACCTCCACAACAAGACTGACATAGCATTACCTCCACAACAAGACTGACAGTATTATCTCCACAACAAGACTGACATAGCATTACCTCCACAACAACACTGACAGTATTACCTCCACAACAAGACTGACATAGCATTACCTCCACAACAAGACTGACAGTATTACCTCCACAACAAGACTGACATAGCATTACCTCCGCAACAAGACTGACAACACTACCTCCACAACAAGACTGACATAGCATTACCTCCACAACAAGACTGACATAGCATTACCTCCACAACAAGACTGACAGTATTACCTCCACAACAAGACTGACATAGCATTACCTCCGCAACAAGACTGACAACACTACCTCCACAACAAGACTGACATAGCATTACCTCCACAACAACACTGACAGTATTACCTCCACAACAAGACTGACATAGCATTACCTCCGCAACAAGACTGACAACACTACCTCCACAACAAGACTGACATAGCATTACCTCCGCAACAAGACTGACAACACTACCTCCACAACAAGACTGACATAGCATTACCTCCGCAACAAGACTGACAACACTACCTCCACAACAAGACTGACATAGCATTACCTCCACAACAACACTGACAGTATTACCTCCACAACAAGACTGACATAGCATTACCTCCGCAACAAGACTGACAACACTACCTCCACAACAAGACTGACATAGCATTACCTCCGCAACAAGACTGACAGTATTACCTCCACAACAAGACTGACATAGCATTACCTCCGCAACAAGACTGACAACACTACCTCCACAACAAGACTGACATAGCATTACCTCCACAACAAGACTGACATAGCATTACCTCCACAACAAGACTGACAGTATTACCTCCACAACAAGACTGACATAGCATTACCTCCGCAACAAGACTGACAACACTACCTCCACAACAAGACTGACATAGCATTACCTCCACAACAACACTGACAGTATTACCTCCACAACAAGACTGACATAGCATTACCTCCACAACAAGACTGACAGTATTACCTCCACAACAAGACTGACATAGCATTACCTCCGCAACAAGACTGACAACACTACCTCCACAACAAGACTGACATAGCATTACCTCCACAACAAGACTGACAGCATTACCTCCACAACAAGACTGACATAGCATTACCTCCACAACAAGACTGACTTAGCATTACTTCCACAACAAGACTGACAGCATTACCTCCACAACAAGACTGACATAGCATTACCTCCACAACAAGACTGACTTAGCGTTACTTCCACAACAAGACTGACAGCATTACCTCCACAACAAGACTGACATAGCATTACCTCCACAACAAGACTGACATAGCATTACCTCCACAACAAGACTGACAGCATTACCTCCACAACAAGACTGACATAGCATTACCTCCACAACAAGACTGACATAGCATTACCTCCACAACAAGACTGACAGTATTACCTTCACAACAAGACTGACATAGCATTACCTCCACAACAAGACTGACATAGCATTACCTCCACAACAAGACTGACATAGCATTACCTCCACAACAAGACTGACAGTATTACCTTCACAACAAGACTGACATAGCATTACCTCCACAACAAGATTGACATTGCAATACCTCCACAATAAGACTGACATAGCATAATCTCCACAACAAGACTGACATTACCTCCGCAAAAAGACTGACATAGCATTACCTCCACAACAAGAAAGACAGCATTACCTCAACAACAAGACTGACTTAGCATTACTTCCACAACAAGACTGACATAGCATTACCTCCACAACATGACTGACGGCATTACAGGGGTATATCATAAATTATACAGTAAGTTTAATAATGCTAAAACAGAGCTATTCAATAAATTAATTTCCTATAGTTTTCTCTATATAGTTAATGTTTACTCCTAGATACCATAGAGAGTTAATGGAGTTTCTAGTGAATTCATAAATCAAAAGCTTTTAAAGCAATAATTAAAGCCAGATAAACAAACATTTTATATCTAACATTTCTTTTAGATGGGGACAGAAAGGTTGGTTCAAGCCTTCATGCGTTCCAATCTCTATACTGTTAATACTAATTGTTCTTGTAGTATTACTTCCATTATTGGATGGTGCAGACAAACAAGCCTTGCTAAAATTACAGGAGAATACTCATCAGTTGAAGATGTGTAAGGAGTCATGCAGGTAATGTTGTACAATATATGAGATGAAAGAATTATTTAAAACATCATACAACATTTTAAACATTTCTTTGATTAAGTTTACAAGTTGTCTAAGTGTGATGCAAATTAGTTTATTATTCTCCCAGTAAATTTCAAAATATTTTTATAACACACACATTTGATTTTAACATAATTTAAACCTGGATGATTGAGATAGCAATTTCCAAAGCTTGTACTTAAATTAATGCATTTGATTAATTTATATCCAATAATATGCATGTGTTTGTATAATACACATCCTGTCCTAATATTTTGATTGAGAAGCATCTACAATTTTATTGCAAGGAAATGAGAATCCCCTTTACATGTTTATTAAATATGTTCAGAAAAATATGTTTGACAGGATTAAATTGTGCTTTTATGAATTAATAACAAGCAATAAATTAATGAATAAACAATGAGACACACTATGCCTAATACAAAATATAAATATAAGAATTTTCTACACAAAAACTAGGAAGATTTTCTGTCAGGTAAACACTGAACACAACTTTTATTGTCAGCTTGAAGATTTTATTGTAATGTTTGACTAATTTACAAAAAAATATTTGTATTGAATTTTTTCCTATATTTTGATTTTTTACAAACTGTTGAAATAAATAATTAAATTTATTGATTTATTGGTGTTGGAAAGGCTTTCTTATATATAAAAAAAAAACAATTAAAGTATCTATAATTAACTTTAATCACTTAACAATAGTTTATGACTATCCGAACTTTAAATATAGTAAATTTGTTAAAACTTACTGAGACAGAACGTTTTCGATCGCTAGTTGGCGATCTTCATCAGTGTCTCTAGCAATCGAAAACATTCTGTCTCAGTAAGTTTTAACAAAATACTAAATTTAAAGTTTGGATACTCATAAACTATTGTTTAAGTGATTAATAAGATTCACCGAACGTAATAAACTACAAAATTCTAGAATTAACTCTAAAATGTGTTAACTATCAAAAACACTTGAATGTTTCTGACAGTTCTTAAGCCACTGCTGATTAGTGCTTACAAAAGGATTTATTTTAGGTTTACTCTTGTCGAAACTATTCCAGAAGGAATGAGTTACAGAAATGGTACAACACCATATCCTTCAACATTTCAAGTCTGGTCTGATATGATTAACAATGCCAAAAACAAAATAGAGATAGCATCATATTACTGGACACTGCGGAGCACTCCAGAAGCTGTACAGGATGATTATCCTGGTATGAGTGAGGTGAGCAGGACTATGTATATAATGTTTAATATGGTTACATAATAATTTGAAATAATACATTTGAATATCTCAATGATATTTCCTCTAGTTTTTTACAGAAGCCTCAGTTTGTGATTTAATATACAATGTTTAAAGTTGATTGTATACAAGAGCCAGAAAAAATTCTCTGTTAGGATGTAAAAAAAGCATTAGAATGGATACAGAAAATATATTACATATCAGAACTAATTATTCATCTGTATTATTTTTCTACATATTCATCATATTTAAACATTTGCAATATCTTCGAAATAGTTGAAATTTCTCTCAGCATAAAATTATCTACTTGAGATCCCAGTCAACAAATGTTGGCATCTTGAAGGTTCACATTGAAGTCAAATTGTTTGGAGGTAAACTGATTTTTCTTACGCATTAACAGATGAAAAATCACTTGGCGGCAAGTCCAGTCTTTGTTGTAGATTAATGGAACTGACAAATCAAGTATTATGTTTTCTAGACAGAATATTATTTAATATTACCCTGCAAAATAATGAATATTGGTTAATAGACTGTAGTTTTTTTTTAACTTTGAATGTTTTGTTTAAAGTTGTTCAAAGGTCTTTAAAAAGGTACTAATGAACTTTTGGGCTAATAGAAGGGTTTGATGAATTTGGTAAGTTTGCTTATAGAAGTGGTATGACCCTCACACCATTGATTGCTCTTTTGACTCTCAATCAATGTCATTGTTCTAATCAATAGGTTCTCCTCTTCTTTACTGCCATACAAAAGATGTCAATAGAATCTTTCACTCATTGTAATATTTTGTTTGTAATAAGAGTGATTTGCACTCGTTGAGTACAAAACTTGTGTTAAGGGGCCATCCCTAAATTACGTAACGCTAGAATGATTTTCAACCCACCCGTCCGTAACGAACTGGTAACGGTAGTACCAACCCCCCCATCATAATTATGTAACTTAGACTTATTGTATTGAGTTGATTGTTTTGAATGCTGAATTTGTAGGCCAATGAAGAAGTACATCAAATGTGACAATAAATATAACGATAATAACATAATGTACGATAAAATATTATCATATTTTGTTATTACCAAATTACCGTATTAATATATTTTGTTAAATAAATAAAACCGGTATAAGAAACATTTTTTTAAAATATGTGACGTGGCGTGTACTTGAAAAGAAACAGAAAATATAAATTCGAAATGAACTTCAGTCAATATTAAGACAATATTAATTTAAACATAAATTGAAAATATTATTTTATTAAAATGTGACTTAAATGAATTTAAACGCAATTTAGAATGAACTTTCCATGGAGTAGTCATGTATGCAGACAACACTGGTGCTGCAGGTTTCAGAAAAAGATATGTGTAAATAATAAGGCTAATTTTAAAACAAACTCTGCACATTGTTTACAAATACTACAAATTTCAAAAATTTACAAAAAAAACAACTTTTATGTCATGTTTGGCCAAAGGAACTCAGAAGTCCACAAAAATTGCGCAGTATGGTACAATACAAATTTTGTACCTCTCATGACAAGTCATGACCAAGTGTGACAAGTTCCGTTGTATATCTGAAGACAATGGTTCAGCCTTAAAAGATGTTGCCAAGGAATCAAAAAAAATAGTATGTTGTTGAAAACTGTTACTGATAAGTAACAAATAACATTTTAGCTGGTACAAGAAGACAGAGGTGCATCGACTGTATACTGTGGTAATATCACGCTCAAGGTTACGGCTCCTAATTTTTTCTCCAATAATGCTCATAATTAGGAAGTATAATAGAGTACTTTAAATACATGTTTTTGAAAATAGATTTTATTTAAGTTCAATTTACTTATTCAAAAGTTGAAATGGACCCGGTTTATTTATTAAATAAAACAATTTTTTAATGTAGTCAAAACTGAAATTTAGAGTTATGTGACGCTACTCCATACTCTCTTTGTAATGATAAATGTAAACCTCCCTCACCCCTCGTGGCATTACTTAATTTAGGGGTGGCCCTTAGCCTACCTTTCAGGGACAACTTTATGCAGGAGTTTCATAGAAATCTATAGAAAACTTTCTGAGAAATCAAATACTGTCAATTGCGAATTTTATCTTTTTCGTAGATTACTTCATTGTTCCTCTCAGGCGAATGCCACTTACATCATCATAATGGAAATTTATCCCCTATGAACAACATCTCTTAAATGGACTGTTGTCCAGTTATCGACCCTGACATAACACTGTCATTCATCATATTTGGTTTTCAGAATAAATATTTTCTGTGAATGTCAGCAGCTTTTAGGTTTCTTCCAGCAAAAACTTAATACATGAACAGGTTTAACATTTGTTTTAAAGTTCGTTGTTACTCACTAATGTAAACAAACATCAAGTTATATGACACACTAACAACAGCAGCTTGAGGTCTACTGACTTGAACAGGTTTAACATTTGTTTTAAAGTTCGTTGTTACTCACTAATGTAAACAAACATCAAGTTATATGACACACTAACAACAGCAGCTTGAGGTCTACTGACTTGAACAGGTTTAACATTTGTTTTAAAGTTCGTTGTTACTCACTAATGTAAACAAACATCAAGTTATATGACACACTAACAACAGCAGCTTGAGGTCTACTGACTTGAACAGGTTTAACATTTGTTTTAAAGTTCGTTGTTACTCACTAATGTAAACAAACATCAAGTTATATGACACACTAACAAACAACAGCAGCTTGAGGTCTACTGACTTGAACAGGTTTAACATTTGTTTTAAAGTTCGTTGTTACTCACTAATGTAAACAAACATCAAGTTATATGACACACTAACAAACAACAGCAGCTTGAGGTCTACTGACTTGAACAGGTTTAACATTTGTTTTAAAGTTCGTTGTTACTCACTAATGTAAACAAACATCAAGTTATATGACACACTAACAAACAACAGCAGCTTGAGGTCTACTGACTTGAACAGGTTTAACATTTGTTTTAAAGTTCGTTGTTACTCACTAATGTAAACAAACATCAAGTTATATGACACACTAACAAACAACAGCAGCTTGAGGTCTACTGACTTGAACAGGTTTAACATTTGTTTTAAAGTTCGTTGTTACTCACTAATGTAAACAAACATCAAGTTATATGACACACTAACAAACAACAGCAGCTTGAGGTCTACTGACTTGAACAGGTTTAACATTTGTTTTAAAGTTCGTTGTTACTCACTAATGTAAACAAACATCAAGTTATATGACACACTAACAAACAACAGCAGCTTGAGGTCTACTGACTTGAACAGGTTTAACATTTGTTTTAAAGTTCGTTGTTACTCACTAATGTAAACAAACATCAAGTTATATGACACACTAACAAACAACAGCAGCTTGAGGTCTACTGACTTGAACAGGTTTAACATTTGTTTTAAAGTTCGTTGTTACTCACTAATGTAAACAAACATCAAGTTATATGACACACTAACAAACAACAGCAGCTTGAGGTCTACTGACTTGAACAGGTTTAACATTTGTTTTAAAGTTCGTTGTTACTCACTAATGTAAACAAACATCAAGTTATATGACACACTAACAAACAACAGCAGCTTGAGGTCTATTGACTTGAACAGGTTTAACATTTGTTTTAAAGTTCGTTGTTACTCACTAATGTAAACAAACATCAAGTTATATGACACACTAACAAACAACAGCAGCTTGAGGTCTACTGACTTGAACAGGTTTAACATTTGTTTTAAAGTTCGTTGTTACTCACTAATGTAAACAAACATCAAGTTATATGACACACTAACAAACAACAGCAGCTTGAGGTCTACTGACTTGAACAGGTTTAACATTTGTTTTAAAGTTCGTTGTTACTCACTAATGTAAACAAACATCAAGTTATATGACACACTAACAAACAACAGCAGCTTGAGGTCTACTGACTTGAACAGGTTTAACATTTGTTTTAAAGTTCGTTGTTACTCACTAATGTAAACAAACATCAAGTTATATGACACACTAACAAACAACAGCAGCTTGAGGTCTACTGACTTGAACAGGTTTAACATTTGTCTTATTGTTCAAATTCATTTTCTTAATTACATTAGTATTAGAGATTTTAATTTTTGATATCGAGAAAAATAAAAGCAAAATCAGAGAAAAGATGTTGTAATTTTTAAAAGTATTTTGTATAAACATTGATCCATTAGGACATGATAAATTGCATATCACAAATGGTGTTACAATTGTTACAGAAAGTTGAGTTTGTTTTGGTTTATTTATTTCTAAAAATCTTTTGTAGTAACATGATCATGAACATCAAACTGATATGTTATTTTCCATTTTAAATGAAAATGGTTTAAATCTTTTTAAAGTAATCGTCTATGAATTAATTACAGGGTAAAAAGATATTTGATAGTTTACTAACAGCTGGAACTACAAGAGGTTTGATCTTAAAAATTGCTCAAAATTTTCCTTCCAGATCTCAGCCTAACCTGGATACAGAAGCATTGGTAAAAGCTCATGCTGCTGAAGTAAGTGTGTTATTAATTAAGTTCATAATAAGTTTTAATGAAAAAAATGTGTTTTAATAAACAAATATATTTGTGTGTGTGTGTATGCTTGCGTAAATTTAGAAAAATAGTAATTGTTTTCAAAACAAAAGCAATTTTTAGTTTTCTTCTATGAAAAACATCCAAAAATACCTTAAAGTATTATTTACTTTGGTGTTATAATGAGAATGACCGTCTCAAGAAATGTATCACAAGTAAAGTCGGAATGAGACCCTAGGGTTTATTTTGAATGTTTGTATATTTCATATTGTTCAGTAATGTGAATTCTGTTATTTTTATTAAGTTTGTGTAAAATTTAAAAGTTTATTAAGTTGGTTTTGTGAAGGGTGAAGTGTTTAGCAAAGTTTGATTGAGCATTGTGGTCAATAGCATTATTATTATTTTGAATATATAATATATTTGGTAATAATAACATAGGTATCTTAGTTTGTTTCTATTCCTCTAGGTGCGAAGCCTTAATTTCCAAAGACTGATTGGTAGTGGGATCTTGCACACTAAGTTATGGATCGTTGACCGCACACATGTATACATAGGTAGTGCTAATTCTGATTGGCGCTCACTCACACAAGTCAAAGAAATGGGTATATACATACAGAACTGCAAGTGTATTGCAGATGATATTTCCAAAATATTTGACGTAAGTAAAATAGATAAAATAAAGGTATTAGAGAAGGAATAACTATTTTCATTAGATCATTCTATCACTAATCATAAATTATTTTTTCCTAATTTAATAGTTTTATTCTGCCACGTGTATAATTTCTCCTGACCGATAGGCATACATATTTTTAGTAACATATTATACAGAAAAAACAAACCTGTATTAAAAGGAATTACTTATTGTAGGTATATTGGATGATGGGCGAAAAAGATGCTCATATACCTGAGAAATGGCCAGATAGTTTGAAAACTCTGTACAACAAAGATTCACCTATGAATATATCACAACTTGGCAATATTTACTTATCTGTAAGTATCATTACAAATCCATACATTATATCTGTAAATATCCTGTATTCTGTAAATAATTCTGTACAATAAAGATTTGCCCATTAATATGTCACAACTTGGCAATATCTACTTGACTGTAAGTATAATTATAATTCCAGACTCTTTTATTTTTCTCTTTTTTGATTGACAAAGATCATTGTGTGATTAAAATATTTCAATAGTGTGATATGTTTTTATATGTGTCTATTTATTTATTTCCAAGAGATTGCAGTTTTGGACTATTGCCATTAGGTAAGCCTGTCAGTCTCCTATCTATTCCAAAAATTCCTAAATATATATATATATATATATATATATAATAAATTAAAAATATTTCAAAAACAAGAATACTTTTAATGAATGTATTTATTCAAAGCTTTTCGCCGATAAAATAGTACCAGCATCTTCCTTGTACTATTCTTCTTTGGAAGATGCTGGTACTATTTTATCGGCGAAAAGCTTTGAATAAATATATTCATTAAAAGTATTCTTGTTTTTGAAATATTTTAAATTTATTAACTATATTACAAGATACATATTTATTATAATATATATATATGAAGTTAATATATTACTATTGTAAGTAATTTTATCCACCATTAAGTGCAATGATTTTACCTTGTGTGATGAGGCGCCTTTCGGTCACTTGACCATTGTTGAATCACTGATTACTTTTTTCAATTTTTCTGATGTGGATGTTCGGTCCGTCGTGTTGGTAATTGTTGACGCCATACTCGTTTCCTCTTGAGTCTTGTGTATAATGTTTTTGAATAGTATGTCTTCTGTATATGTTGTTTGTAGATTCATATTAAATTGTTGTGTATGTTTTTATAAATGTGGTATTTTTCTAGTGTGTTTAATTCTATTGGGTTATTATTTATTTCAAGTATGGTTAGGTTATTTTCATAATTTGTTATTTCATGTTTATGTGATATTAGGTGTGCTGCAACATTTGATATTTTTGAATTTTTGTTTTTGAATGCTCTATAATGTTCTTCAAATCTTATTTTAAATGTTCTGGTTGTTTTCCCTATGTAAAATGCGTTACAGTTGTTACATGTTATTTTGTAAATTCCTGATAGGTAATATTTTTCTGAATTTGTTATGTGGTTTGTGTTATTAAGATATTTTATTATTTTGTTGTTTGGTTTCTATGTTGGAGTGTAGTATTCTTTGTTGTATATATTTGTTATTTTTTCTATTTTGTTATTGGTGTATTTATATTTTAGGTAGATTTTTTGATTTTTATTATTTTTGTCTTCCGGTTGTAGTGTTGTGTTTGTGTTGTGTAAATTTGGCTTGCTCAATTACATTAATCTGCAACAGACTCTTAACTTTTATATTCAACTTAATTTGTATAAATTTGTTTTGTTCTCAGGGTCGCTGTATAAGGTTTGGGTTGTAATTGTAGAAATTTAGGTTTAATATTATTTTATAGTTCTGATTTAATGAATATTGCTGTTATGGATTAATAAATAAAAAATTATGGGATTGGCAGATCAACAAAAAAAGTTTAATGTTCATAGATTTTGAGAAAGTTATTCTTTATTAAAATTTAAGGGTCACCTGTTCTTAGCTTGTGGTCCTGAAGTTCTGTCCGTTGCACTGTAATCACAATCAACTTCTTTCGACAATTTACTTAATATTCACTAACTTTACTATCAATGAGTAGGTTGCTACTTTCGATGATTTACTAAATATTCACTGCTTTTGACGATTCACTTATATTCACTGCTTTTGACGATTTACTTAATATTTACTGCTTTCCACGATTTACTTAATATTCACTAACTTTACCATCAATGCGTAGGTTGCTACTTTCGACAATTTACTTAATATAATTACACGAACTGGAGGTAATTTGACCGACGTCTACTCTCATCTAACATTTCTGGATGACCTCTCCTTTAGATTTTTCTTCCAACTAACTTTTTGAACCTCTTATTTCTTCTCTCCTACTTTAGACCAATCACATTTCTTATCTTAGCTTTTTAATGTATTTTTTAAAATTTAACGTCTCTGCAACTGTTTTTCTCTCAACGGTACCAAGTTTTTTGAGCGCCCTAGCGTCTTAAAACTGACAACCATTTTTGGGAATTTATGGTACTATAAAGTAATAATGCTGCCAGTTTGGCCTTGTACATTGTAGTCTTAATTTTACAAACTTAATTTATAGTTCTCTTTAGAGTCCCTGTTAATATATCGTTATAATATAAATATATATATATATACTATATATATAATATATATATATATATATATATATATATATATATATATATATACAGTCGAACCTCTGTATAACGAAGTCGATTATCCAGAGAAAAAATTCGTTGTAGAGAGGTATTCGTTATTGAGAGGTTGTGTTGTCAAGAATGCTTCCTCCTCATCTTACTGATCTTTCCGCATTACGCATACTGCACTACGTGCGGTAATAAAAGGAATACATTATAATATCGCGAGCGTAGTTAGTATAATAGGCCAATGTTAATATAGGATAGTGTTTTATAATGTCTCAATTTATTTGAAATTCAAGTTGTTAAAAATGTTTTATTGATGTTTTCAAAATGTTTCTTCATTGTATTAGATATCCATATTCAATATTTTTCATAGGGTCTACTCTGTATAGGCTATTATGATAAGTTATCTAATGCCTTTGAAAACTTACTGGTAAATAAGTACACTCATCAATTCATTTTCAGGAAGCACGACTTGAACGTAGTGGAATTTAATCGAAGCAAACTCAGTAGGCCGTAATTTAGTAACTATATTATTTATTAACCGTATTACATTTATTTACTGCCTATACTGATTTTATTTGAATACACACAATCTATCAGTATTTTATTTTTATATACACAATTCAATTTCAAACAACACAAACTCTTATACACTACACAGACCGTATCCGGAGAAAAAAAATACTGTATTAAATTAAACATAAAATACGATGTACAGTAATACAGTAACTTTGTATAGGTACTTTTTAAATCGTTTCTGGTTTTCAAAGTTTTACTTGAAAAAGTTAGTAATTTTTTGTTGCACTTTGCGTTTGAATAAAACATCAGGTTCAATGAATGTTTCACATTTATTCAGACAATCAAAAATCTTGTCTGGTACACCATCTTTCAGTTGAAATCATCGCCTGATGATTTTGAAAGCTTCTATTACTTCATGATCTGTAGGGTTCTTCTCTTCAGATTCATCACAATCATCGTCATAGTCGTCGTCATCATCTTTCAAAAGTTCATTTGAGTTTGTCATCTGGACGCTTTGGAGTATGTCTTCGTCGTCTGGAAAATTGGAAACAACCAAATCTTCTTCCAGACAAATAAAATCTTTAAGTGGAACGTCATCAGCTAAGTTTCCTGAACTCTTCAGAAATTCCCTTTGCTTTTTTAATTCACTTAAAGTCATGTTGTCCTCACTGTCCTCTTCATGTGTGACCGAATTAAATCCAGCTTTTGAGAAACAATTGAAATCTGTTGTTTTCTTCACGTCATTCGTCCAAACCTTTGCCAATTCAGCGATGCAGTCCCTTAGATTATCAATGTTTTTGGGTACGATTTCATTGTTCTCTATGTTAGTCACAATCTTTTTTAAAATTCTTTTTCTATAGTGTAGCTTAAAATTTTTTATTACTCCCTGATCGAGTGGTTGAAGTATCGCTGTAACATTTGGTGGAAAGAAAAACACATTATTAACACTCTTCAGTTTGGAATTGATGTCATGCGGATGTGGAAGGCAGTTGTCGATGAAAAGTGCAATTTTCCTTTTCTCTTTGGAGATCTGCTTGTCCAGCTTCAGTATCCATTCAATGAAAATTTCGCTCGTCATCCATGCCTTTTATTTAAACGTGTATTCAACTTCTAAGGACTTGACAAATTGGAAACATCGCGGGAGATTTGCTTTGGCCAATCATAAGCAATTTGAGTTTTTCTGTCCCTAACATGTTAACTGCCACTAATACAGTGATCCTTTCTTTGCTTCCTTTTCCTCCAAAACAAGGGTCGGTTTTAAAAGTTAGTGTCTTGTTGGGCAAACATTTAAAAAACAGACCAGTCTCATCAGCATTGAAAATGTCTTTCGGTTCATAATCATTTAAAACTTTATCCAACATATTTCCTTTCCAAAATTCACAAGTGAGGATATTAACACTAGCACTTTCTCCCGAAATGACTTTTTGAATTTTTCTATCCAACCGTTACTTGCATTAAAGCCACTGTGTCCTAATGATACTGCAAATTCCAAAGCCTTTTCTTTAATAAGATTTCCTGACAATGGAAGATTTTTCTTGCGCACTACCGTAACCCATTTAATCATCTCGTTATTGATATTGTTGAATATACAAAGTTTCATTTTCTTTCTTTGCAAATCATAAGAAACACTTTGTTTTAGAATTTGATCCCGGTTTTTTAGAATAGTGGATAGCGAACTCTGAGGTATACCGAATTTTTTTGCAACATCCAACTTTTTTACACCTTTATCAACCTCTCGTAAATCACTCACTTTTTCTGCTACACTTAACACTTTCTTTTTGACATTTTTTCACAGCACGACAAACTCACGGCACGAATAAAACTGAGTAACTGAGCTAGCAACATTGAAATGAGTGATAAAAGAAAATGGTGGGAGGATGGGAATGTACCGTAGGCCTGTACAGTAGGCCTATCTATAAATGCTGAGTTCTTAGAATTCCTAACCGATGAGTCACTCTGCATTCTTAACTGAATCGAACTATAACATGCAGTCAATTGCCGACGTGTTTCGCCTACCATTCTTGGTTTTGTTGACCTTCCTTTCTTGCTGAAAATAAACAATTTCCTAGAAATGGCATTGTGAGCTACCTATACAACACTACATTTCTTCGGTTGAAGTGAAAAAAAAACTTCGTTATTGAGAGGTCCGAAATTCGTTACATAGAGGTAAATAAGCAGTATAACTTCTAAAATGTCATGGGACAAGGTAAAAATTCGTCATATAGAGGATTTCGTTATCTGGAGGTTCGTTATATAGAGGTTGAACTGTGTGTGTGTGTATGTATATATATATATATATATATATATATATATATATATATATATATATATATATATATATATTCTTGATATTTAACATTATCCATTGTTTTTCCGTTGCACTGACTTTATGAAGTTTATATATATATATTTTATAACGTACCTTCACTTAATGCTTCTCTACAGGATATTTTGACTCGGTGTGGGTTGAATTTTTGTTGTAAGGCGGCTATTTGTATTAATGTGTTATTTTGGTAGGGTTCATTGATCCCTTGAATTGGATTCCTGCTTAATGCATCAGCCACTATGTTCTCCCTTCCTTTACAATGTTGGATTTCAAAGTTGTACTCTTGCATTAACAGTACCCAGCGACTCATTCTAGCATTTAATAATTTACACCTGTTTATATAAGAGATTGCTTTATTGTCGGTTATAATTGTCAAAGGATTTCCTAGGACATAGCATCGAAACTTCTTCAACGAATGTACTATGCTCAAGAGTTCCTTTTCCGCGGTTGAATAGTTAATCTCCGCGCCCTTAAATGTTCTGCATGTATACGCAATAACGGCCACGTGGTTATTTTCATCGTACTGGAATAGTTGGCCGCCTAACGCGAAATCACTGGCATCACACTGCAGGTAATAGCGTTATTTGGGATCAGGTGACTCAACATAACATCCTTTAAAAACTGCTCTTTCGTGGCTAGAAAGCACACCTCCTTCTCTTGATCCCATTTATATTTTGTACCTTTCTTCAATAATTGTTGTAGTGGGGCAGTGATAGACGCATTCTTTTCCAAAAATCGGGTATAGAAGTTTACTAACCCTAAGAACCCTTTGACCTGACGGGCATTTTTCGGTCTTGGAAATAGTTTAATAGCCTGCACTTTATCCGCCAACGGCCGAACTCCTTCTGTTGTGAGCATGTGACCTAAATATTCTAATTCCTTTTGGCAAAACTTCCTCAAAATTGATGGTTAGGTTTGCTTCTGAAAATGATTTAAAAATTAATTCTAATTGTCTAAGGTGTTCTTCAAAATTTTTTGACAAACACAGGCAATCATCTACATATATTATAAGACATTCTTTAGCTTCTTTTGTGAGTACGGAGTCCAATCCTCTAGTTAAACTGGCGAGACTGGTGTTTAATCCGAAAGGTACAGTTCTAAATCTACAGCATAAGCCCTTATGCAAGAAAGCGGTGAAGTCGCGACACTCGGCCGCCAACGGAACCTGCCAAAAACTGCTGGTCAAGTCTAGACTGGACATAATTTTATATCCCCCACATCTGGTTAGTAACTCTTGTATCGGCAAACTGCCCTCCTAATCTGGCATTGTCCTTGCGTTAATGGTTTGGGCACCTAAGCAAATTCGCACGGTACCAGCCTTCTTTCTTATAGGCACTATCGGATTGATGTATGTACTACTCGCCCTTTCTATTTCCTTTAGTCTTAACATTCTTTCTATCTCTGCATCTACTGCATCTCTAAACTTCATTGCAATTGGCCAACTATTTTGTTTATACGGCGTGGTATTGGTGACCCTAAATCTATGCTCATAAGTTCCTATAAGCCCTGGCCTTTCATCGAATACATGCGCGTACTTGCTAATTAATGTGGTTAATTTAATCTGGTCTTCTGAAGTAATACCTTTAATATTGGCTAATTTCTTACTTATCATCTCTAATTTAGAGTTTTCTTCGTTTTACATTAAATTACAGTTTATTATTATATCCTTCGTCTTAAAAAAATTAATTTAATTCTCTCTTGGTTCCATTTATTATCTTTAATATTAAGCTCAATTGTTTGTTCCAAAAAATTCATGATGGCTTCATTATTTATTAAGAAGTTTATGTCTAAAATACATGGTTTTATAAGTTTTGGTATTATAATAAAATGAGTTTCCACCTTATGCTCCCCTATCAATACCTTGGTGATGATTTGACGTCTGATTGCCTTTGATTTATAACCCATAGCTCCCAAAATTTTTACGTTTGACAATGCCCAGTCTTCATGATTTCTGAAATTATTTTGGTTATAAATATAGAATTCTTCTGACATTGCATTATACTGATTGCCTGTGTCAATCAATGGATTTACGTCTGTTTTACCAATTTGTATAGCTAACTCTGGACATTTGTTTACATTTATAGCTGGCTCAACACATGTTTCCTCACTTTCTAATATATCCCGTATTTCTTCAAACATGGCATTACAAGTAGGTGTGGTAAATTTAGTGAACTGGTTGGGAGGGTCATTCAGTAATTCTCATGTACTCGTGCTCGGTTTCGGTTCCTGATTTATGGCAGTATCCCCTTTATTTTCATACCGTGGCCTATTATACCTTGGCCCGAAGTCGCTGCGTACTTTAAAGTTATTGTCCCTCGGTTCCCTATTATCGTTACGACTTCCTTCTGCCCTTGGAAAATTTGTTTGCCCATTTTCGTACCGGTTTGATTCTAAGTTGTGAAACTCGGCAATAAGGTTAATGAACTCATTGTTGGTACGAATATCCCTCGTGATTAGAGCTACAGACACATTAGGGTGAAAATGTTTCACTAATTTCCTTAGGATCTGGTCATCTGTTAATCTTTGTTCCAAGCCAGAGTACAACAACAAGTTTGATTCTAAATAACTTATCATATTCATTCCCCTATTATAATTGTACTTGCCGAATTCCAATTGGTCCCTGACTTTTCCTTGGACTATTTCATTCCAGTATTTTTCCTTAAATGTCGCAACAAATGAGTTGAAATCGGTACAATTCTTGCTATGTAGCTTCCACCATATCAATGCCTGACCGCGTAGGTGTTGCATTATCCAACTTAAATCTGCCCCTTTATAATAATTCTCGTGTACAACCGTGAGTTCGTCCAAGAACGCCATTGGTATTTTTTCCTCCCCAGAAAATATCGAATTTACATGGATTGGTGGACTTGTAATGATCTCCCTACGGTTTCCCACCGATTTTAACTGCTCCTTTAAGTTTTGCACATTTTCTTCTACCTTCTGGAACTTTGGCTCCAATTCGGCGATTTTAGAAACGTTCTCCAAACGATTATTGTGCATTGTAGTTTTAAGGTTTTCTATTTCCCCTTGTTGTTTATCATATCGGCTCGACCATGTTTCCTGCGCTTTATTTAGTTTCGTTCCCAATTCGTTTACTTTATTATTTATTGTTTCCAACCTTTTGTTTACCTCCTGCACGTGGTTTTCGTGGAGTTCTTTATTTTTTGATTCTGTGTCTGCAAAACGTTTACTTATTATATCATATAACTCTTGCTTTAAGTCTTGATTAATTTTATTAACTTGATCATTTAATTTACATATTTCGTTAGTTATGTGTGTTTTTTGATCCTGAAGATTGGCTTTTATTTCTGCATTAGCTGCATTTATTTCTGTATTTTGTTTCTTTATTTCTGCATTAGCTACCTTTATTTCTGCCATTTGTTCATTCATTTTAATTAACATTTGCATTATATTAAGTTCTGAATTTACAACTATATGCTCTGTTTCTTTTTGTTGTACTGGACTCTTATGTACGGCCCTAGACTCCCGTATGTGAGTTCCCTGTTCCATTTCCATCCTATTCTTTAACGTTCCTAATTCTAAATCCCTCGTAATATCTTCTGTATTAATACTTTGCCCTAACTGGCTAAACCCACTTTCTTCCGTGTTCATTTCCCTTTGTTTATTCTTAATTCTTTGGCTACGCCTAAGCATATGCTAGTTATCAATTGGTTTACACTAGCACACGTTTACTAAATTAAAATTGGTTATTAACACAAAATTATTATTATCAAATTTTATATGGACAGAGTTTTTAAATTTATAATCTACCTATCCACTAAATAGTTTCTTATTGCTGAGCCAACCTTGTTGAATTTAACAATTTAATACAATTACTTAACAAAATCTAGAAAAAACAATTTAATTATATCACTAATTGAAATTTATCAAGCCATAGCCATTCACGATGGGCGCCATTTTTATGTAACGTACCTTCACTTAATGCTTCTCTACAGGATATTTTGACTCTTAGGAAATTAAATTAATAATCCAGCTACTTGCTTTTATAATTACAGATTTATTTTATCCTGAGATCAATATTGCATTTACAGGTAGTTCATATAATTCGTTTTATTAACTCTAATATTTGCCGATAGGCATCAAGACTCTTATTTGACTATTAATTTTTTTAACAATTCTAAATTTACTTTCTTTAGCTATCTAAGGGCGTGTATAAGTTACTGCACTTGGTTTGATAAATTTTTTATATTTCAATTAACTATGACTTTTTAAGGAATTTCTAAAGTTTAAAAGATGCTTAATGTTTGTTACTTTAGAGAGTTGGCTTTAAGTTAAAATAAATATATTGCTTATTACTTGCGTGGTTCCTTGTTTCACTTCACTTGACACAAATTCACTTAGTAATATTTTCCTATCAATTTCACTTTTCTTAATTTCTCAAAATGCTTCTGTTCCTTAACTGACTTTATTAATCACTCCCTTATTTTAACCTCACTTGTTACCCTTTAATCTCCCTCTTTATACTTCACTTTAAATTGCCACGTTACTTTGTTTGAATTTGATATTTTCTACTAAAAACTAAACATTACTTCTCCCTCGAGTCCTACAACTTGACCCTTTCGAGTACTGAAAATTGACTGACTTCCTCCTGTTTCCCTTGGTTGGTATCCGTATGGGTTTCATCCCCTCTTCAAATTTGATTGGCTCCCCCATGGCGCTCAAACTGTGGCCAGCCTATGAAATTTTGACACTTCCCTCATCTTCCCTTGGGCTTCGTGGGAATTTGTTGAACTTTCCCACAGGTGCATGTGTTTTTCTGTATTCTCAGGGATTCCTAGTCATAAATCTCCCTGGTCCGTGGATGTCTAGGTAAAGCTTCTCTCCCATGAACGAGACACGTCTTGGTTTACTTACAATTAAACTTTTCGACGTTTAATAATATTTATGGCTCACCAGATGCGTGCAGTAACCGTTTTTGGCCGAAAGATATAACAATAGACTACCCCTTGCTAGATAGCGACCGTGTACTACGATCTCACAAGTTCAAATATTTAACCAACAGTTTTCTTAACTTAATGAATTTCGTTATAATATATATATATATATATATATATATTGCGTACAAAGTATAGTTTTTGTCTGATTTTGAAAACATACAAGGTCTATATTCAAACATTTGAATACATGTTTCTAGAATAATACTGTATTCAGAAACTTGTGTGTTTACTGAATACACTTTTTTGTTTTGTTTTGTAAGGCCATTAAATATGATGTGATTGCTGGTTAAGATTACATGTTTGTTATCCATGTGATATTTATTTTAATGCCTGTATAGGTATTTCATATTAGTCTTTAAAGTTTATATGTACTTTAGGTGGGTTTATATGATACAAGTCCAAAATGAATTTGGACATGATGATATTTTAATGAATTCTAAATACCTGTCTTTCTGTTTAGGAAGTTTTGAAATGTTTTAATGATTTTTAATTTAAGCGTTTGAAAATTATATTGTTTATTATTTGTTTAATAAAATGCAAATAATTTTTTTGTATTATGTACATTCTGTAAAATAATTTTAAAAACATTAAACCTTATTTTAAAGTTTTGTAAATTTGTTCTATTTTCTCTACAACTAAGTATTCTCAATCTGTTGACAGAGCTCGCCACCCCAGTTTTGCCCACCAGGGAGGACTGATGATGGATCAGCTATCTTAGATGCCATCAGCAAGGCAGACAGATTTGTGTACATAGCTGTTATGGACTACTTCCCAGTCACTCTGTACACGCCTAAGCCAAAGTAATAAACAACCTAATTATGCATTTTTCTCATTAGTGTTTGATATTTAAATATTGATTTATATATAAATAAAGTTAGTAATTTATGTGACAAGGTTTATTGGCAATATCACAAATACCACTTGAAATTTAGTGTAAAATAGTTTTTATACTAACTTTTCAGCAGCGGATATTTTGTATCTTTTTTCTTGTGGAACTGGTTTTTAAAATATCCATTTACTTAGAATTTAATACACAACACATGTCTTTGTTGATTTTTACAGTTTTCTGTTACTTATAAAAATAATTTTATAGTGGAAAGAAGTAACATGGGTACAGTGGGTACATTAATGGAATTGTAACACAGCACTTTTATTTAGCATAAAAACTTTCACAAATATTTAAAGGTTTGTTATCATTCCAACCAGTTTAATATTGACCACTATTTTATTTTGTATCTGTTGACTGAGTTTGGGTACATTCTTATAATTTCTTTTTTTGAAATTGAAATTAAATCTCATTAGAGACTAAAAATTGACAAATGATACGGATATTATTATTGTAACCAAGTACCTTATTTAAGCATTGGGATGCTTATTTAAGCATTACAGGTTTGAATCATGGTATAGTTTAGGGAGACAAATTTATATAGCAGTAGGACTGCATGACGTGTTAAGGATCATGTCACACACAAAAAAAAAGTATTGTACAGAGGTATACAATTTAATCTATACTATAGTTAGTTTAAATCTGCATAAAAGTTATCAGCATGTGGTTAAATACATTTGACATCAAAGAGTCAAGGGTTTTCATCAGCAGTATTAAATTTTAAAATCAAATTAATATTAATTCAGATGTACATCCCCAAATCATCATAGGAGATTATATATGAATGTTTTAGTTTATGAAAGTGCATGAAATCTATTTACTGCTAGTGTACTGTCTATTTACTGCTAGTGTACTGTCTATTTACTGCTAGTGTACTGTCTATTTACTGCTAGTGTACTGTCTATTTACTGCTAGTGTACTGTCTATTTACTGCTAGTGTACTGTCTATTTACTGCTAGTGTACTGTCTATTTACTGCTAGTGTACTGTCTATTTACTGCTAGTGTACTGTCTATTTACTGCTAGTGTACTGTCTATTTACTGCTAGTGTACTGTCTATTTACTGCTAGTGTACTGTCTATTTACTGCTAGTGTACTGTCTATTTACTGCTAGTGTACTGTCTATTTACTGCTAGTGTACTGTCTATTTACTGCTAGTGTACTGTCTATTTACTGCTAGTGTACTGTCTATTTACTGCTAGTGTACTGTCTATTTACTGCTAGTGTACTGTCTATTTACTATTACTGTCTATTAAAAAGGAAAATAACGTCTTATATAAAATATTGTTTGATCATATGATTTTTATAATATGATGTCAGTGTTTAAACAGCATTTAGGATATTACATTTATGTTGTAAATTACATGGTTTTGATAGTAAAAAAATTAAGTTGTATTAGTACATTTATAAAATTAACCTCCCTTAGAGTATTTAGCAGTTTTGTTTTAAACAGAATTATATGTCATAATTTTGGTGCTTGGATTCTAATTTGTTATATTTATCTAGTTATTTTATATTTCTAGTTGTAAAGACTTTTCAGGTTTATCTCTGTTTTTCATATATTTAGGATTTGTTTTTAGGTTTAATATGTTTTGTTTCTTAGGTACTGGGGAGCTATAGACACTGCACTCAGGACTGTAGCCATAGATAAAGGTGTAGAAGTAAGACTGTTAATTAGTTGGTGGAATCATTCACGATCTAATGAAAAACTTTTCCTGAAATCATTAGCCGATCTAACATCTTCTTATCAGGATGTTCAAATCACTGTGGTAAGTATATTTCATTTAGGTAATGCTTCATATCAGTGTAAATTAAATTCATTTATTCTCTCCAATGATACTTGGTTCATTTCTTAATATGTTCGCTATCAATATGTATAATTATCTTTTTCATAAATTTAGCAAATCCTCATATACCTATATGTGGCACCTGCTCTTTCTTTAAAAGCTGGTGACACAAGTATTTGCCTTCTTGTTGCCACAGATCTGGGGTGTATGGAGGATATTTGAACACCTCTCATCCAATAATTGTTGAGTAGATTGGCTGCTGTGTGTGGACGAGCATTGTTGTGAATAAACAACATTTTTCTCTAAAGTTTTTCCTGACCTTGTTTTGTACCACCCACTGTAGTTTCTACATTGTTTCACAATACCTTCCTGCATTAATTGTTGAGCCTTATTCAAGGAAATCAACTAGAATCTCACCCTCGTTGCCTCATGAGCTTTCTTGCTGATAACAGAATTTGGAGACATCTTCTTGGTTTTTGGGACAATTTGTGTGTCCTCATGCTATAGGGTGTCTTTTGTTTAACAATTCAAATGTTTTGTTACCAGTTACGATACAATCAAGATTTTCATTACCATATTTATGTAGTCTCCAAGGAAATTCGGCTATGCAGCTTTTTTTTTCTGGTGTACTGTAAGGATTTATACAACCTACCTTGCACAAAATTGGTGGTAACCAAACTTCTCCATATTAATTTCATTAACTAACTTCGTGTAATTTTTACATATGTTTTAAAAGTTCAGCAATTGCGAAATGGTGGTTTCACAAATTTTTTCAATTGGCTTGTAGTTAATTACATAACTATTGAAATTGAATGCACTTCACAAAAGGTGGGATTAGTTTTAAATTGCAGCCCACATTTTTAGTCACAGTGAGAAAAATAGGAGATATACACTTCTCCCGCTATCACAGCTCGATGTGTGCTGGTCATAGGAATATTTTGACACCAAGATGGATGGTCTAGCCCTGTCCATTGTACACAGAAGATGATTTGATTCCTGATGATGAAAATGATGATATATATTTTTAAATGTTAGATGAAAAAATTTATATATTTAAAATTTTTTAATAACCACTGTTTAACGTTTTCACTTTGACAGGAAATAACTACAATTTGACAGCTCTTACCACTGCCTGGGTGATTCTTTTATAACCCCATGTATTGGTAAAAAACTTTATTTTGACCTTGTTTACTGTTGCAATCTTTTGGGAGAGTTTTTATCTTCAACTTGTCACATGTTTTTAATATAAATCATGTTTCTAATATGACTTTATTTATGTTTATTATCCGTTGTTTACATATACTTTGCAGTCCCGTACAGCCTGTTTTTAATACTTTATGCTCCATTTTATCCGTGTATTATAGTATTTACACATATAGTATTTAGTATTTATAAAGTGCAGTAAATTGTTTTTATTTATTAATACTATTCTTATTTCGGTAAGTGAAAAAAAAACTTTTGCGGGATAATATTATAAAATAATCATTATATAAAATTGATACACAGTAATTTTTTTTCAGCAGGTATAGAAATAATCATGAATTTAAAGTAAAAACAATAGAATGTAGAACAATAAAATAATAGAGCTGATAAGTAAAAAAAAATATTTTGTTTGAAATTTTAAAAAATTATGGAGTTGCAAATTTTCATGTAGGGTCGATATAATAAGTTCCTGCAAAAAGATTAAACAATAAAAAACTATTAGACTGAATTATTTAATGAAATATCATTATATTAACAAAGTTTTTGTTTCAGAAATTGTTTATGGTACCCAGTTCAGCTGAGCAGAGTAAAATTCCTTTTGCCCGAGTCAATCACAACAAATACATGGTGACTGATAACACTGGCTACATTGGTAAGTCTCTAAACATCATTTTGTTATGAATTTATAATCCTAGATTCTAACACAGTGTAATAAATTAGTATATAAACTAAATATTTGAAGATAGAAACTATTTAAATTATCAAAAACTACCCTTTCTAAGTTATCTGACTTTTTAATTAATATGCAAATTTTCTTTTATGAAGTTGATTCAGGCAGAAATCATAGGTGGCAAGTTGAAAGGAGAGATGGTCCATGAATAATTCCATGAATAACGATGATTTCATGAGATCTACTAATTAATTTCAAACGACTTCAATTTCCTTCGCCCTGCTTTCGTGATAACCATAAACAAAGCAAAAAGACAATCATAAACCATTGCGGGATTAAATTTACAACATTCAAGCTTTTATCACCTGTTATTTTTTGTTGGTGCTCACAAGTTGGGACACCTAAAAAATTTGTATGTTTATATGTCTAATGTAATGAAGAAAAACATTATCTATCCTCTAGTATTGCAGTAAATGATTTACTTACTTCTTATTTCTTCGTGCAGGCGTCCAGCTTTACTGTAGCCGATGGCCCGATGTTCATGATATATATAGGATGCTATGGCCCACAGGTTCTTCTTAACTAGAATATCTTGCAGTAAATGATTTAGATATAAATATAATTATTTAGATGTTTGATTTGCTTTTCTTATTAGAAAATTATGATTTTGGGCTCAGCAATGTGCGGGTAATGCTAGTAAGTAATAAAAAAAGATTGGTGGCCACATGGTCAAGTGGCTAAAGCACTTGATTATGAAACCAAAGGTTCTGGGTTCAGTTCCAAGTAGCACCAAAATATTTCTGTGTGTGTTTTCAGTGTCTGAGTTGACTCAGTCTGTAGTAATGAGTACCTAGGGAAATAGTGGGTAGTTGGAGCATAGTGCCAGCCACATTGCTTTTTTTGAATACTGTGTGGCACAAGTAATACATTGTCTTGGTATAAAAAGGAGTCTTTATTATTGAGAAAGATTGTCAAGGCCAAATAGTGTGGCCATTATTAAACATGAATCATCACTGTAGTAATGAGTACCTAGGGAAATAGTGGGTAGTTGGAGCATAGTGCCAGCCACATTGCTTTCCTTGAATACTGTGTGGCACAAGTAATACATTGTCTTGGTATAAAAAGGAGTCTTTATTGTAGAGGAAGATAGTCAAGGCCAAATTCTGTGGCCATTATTAAACATGAATCATCACTGTAGTAATGAATACCTAAGAAAATAGTGGGTAGTTGGAGCATAGTGCCAGCCACATTGCTTTCCTTGAATACTGTGTGGCACAAGTAATACATTGTCTTGGTATAAAAAGGAGTCTTTATTGTAGAGGAAGATAGTCAAGGCCAAATTCTGTGGCCATTATTAAACATGAATCATCACTGTAGTAATGAATACCTAAGGAAATAGTGGGTAGTTGGAGCATAGTGCCAGCCACATTGCTTTCCTTGAATACTGTGTGGCACAAGTAATACATTGTCTTGGTATAAAAAGGAGTCTTTATTGTAGAGGAAGATAGTCAAGGCCAAATTCTGTGGCCATTATTAAACATGAATCATCACTGTAGTAATGAATACCTAAGGAAATAGTGGGTAGTTGGAGCATAGTGCCAGCCACATTGCTTTCCTTGAATACTGTGTGGCACAAGTAATACATTGTTGGTATAAAAAGGAGTCTTTATTGTAGAGGAAGATAGTCAAGGCCAAATACTGTGGCCATTATTAAACATGAATCATCACTGTAGTAATGAGTACCTAGGGAAATAGTGGGTAGTTGGAGAATAGTGCCAGCCACATTGCTTTCTTTGAATACTGTGTGGCACAAGTAATACATTGTCTTGGTATAAAAAGGAGTCTTTATTGTAGAGGAAGATAGTCAAGGCCAAATTCTGTGGCCATTATTAAACATGAATCATCACTGTAGTAATGAATACCTAAGGAAATAGTGGGTAGTTGGAGCATAGTGCCAGCCACATTGCTTTCCTTGAATACTGTGTGGCACAAGTAATACATTGTTGGTATAAAAAGGAGTCTTTATTGTAGAGGAAGATAGTCAAGGCCAAATACTGTGGCCATTATTAAACATGAATCATCACTGTAGTAATGAATACCTAAGGAAATAGTGGGTAGTTGGAGCATAGTGCCAGCCACATTGCTTTCCTTGAATACTGTGTTGCACAAGTAATACATTGTCTTGGTATAAAAAGGAGTCTTTATTATTGAGAAAGATTGTCAAGGCCAAATCGTGTGGCCATTATTAAACATGAATCATCACTGTAGTAAAGTATACCTAGGGAAATAGTGGGTAATTGGAGCATAGTGCCAGCCACATTGCTTTCCTTGAATACTGTGTGGCACAAGTAATACATTGTCTTGGTATAAAAAGGAGTCTTTATTGTAGAGGAAGATAGTCAAGGCCAAATACTGTGGCCATTATTAAACATGAATCATCACTGTAGTAATGAATACCTAAGGAAATAGTGGGTAGTTGGAGCATAGTGCCAGCCACATTGCTTTCCTTGAATACTGTGTTGCACAAGTAATACATTGTCTTGGTATAAAAAGAAGTTTTTATTGTAGAGAAAGATTGTCAAGGCCAAATCGTGTGGCCATTATTAAATATGAATCATCACTCTAGTAATGAGTACCTAGGGAAATAATGGGTAGTTGGAGCATAGTGCCAGCCACATTGCTTTCCTTGTGGCACAAGTAATACATTGTCTTGGTATAAAAAGGAGTCTTTATTGTAGAGGAAGATAGTCAAGGCCAAATACTGTGGCCATTATTAAACATGAATCATCACTGTAGTAATGAGTACCTAGGGAAATAGTGGGTAGTTGGAGCATAGTGCCAGCCACATTGCTTTCTTTGAATACTGTGTGGCACAAGTAATACATTGTCTTGGTATAAAAAGGAGTCTTTATTGTAGAGGAAGATAGTCAAGGCCAAATACTGTGGCCATTATTAAACATGAATCATCACTGTAGTAATGAGTACCTAGGGAAATAATGGGTATTTGGAGCATAGTGCCAGCCACATTGCTTTCCTTGAATACTGTGTGGCACAAGTAATACATTGTCTTGGTATAAAAAGGAGTCTTTATTGTAGAGGAAGATAGTCAAGGCCAAATACTGTGGCCATTATTAAACATGAATCATCACTGTAGTAATGAATACCTAAGGAAATAGTGGGTAGTTGGAGCATAGTGCCAGCCACATTGCTTTCCTTGAATACTGTGTTGCACAAGTAATACATTGTCTTGGTATAAAAAGGAGTCTTTATTATTGAGAAAGATTGTCAAGGCCAAATCGTGTGGCCATTATTAAACATGAATCATCACTGTAGTAAAGTATACCTAGGGAAATAGTGGGTAATTGGAGCATAGTGCCAGCCACATTGCTTTCCTTGTGGCACAAGTAATACATTGTCTTGGTATAAAAAGGAGTCTTTATTGTAGAGGAAGATAGTCAAGGCCAAATACTGTGGCCATTATTAAACATGAATCATCACTGTAGTAATGAATACCTAAGGAAATAGTGGGTAGTTGGAGCATAGTGCCAGCCACATTGCTTTCCTTGAATACTGTGTTGCACAAGTAATACATTGTCTTGGTATAAAAAGAAGTTTTTATTGTAGAGAAAGATTGTCAAGGCCAAATCGTGTGGCCATTATTAAATATGAATCATCACTCTAGTAATGAGTACCTAGGGAAATAATGGGTAGTTGGAGCATAGTGCCAGCCACATTGCTTTCCTTGTGGCACAAGTAATACATTGTCTTGGTATAAAAAGGAGTCTTTATTGTAGAGGAAGATAGTCAAGGCCAAATACTGTGGCCATTATTAAACATGAATCATCACTGTAGTAATGAGTACCTAGGGAAATAGTGGGTAGTTGGAGCATAGTGCCAGCCACATTGCATTCTTTGAATACTGTGTGGCACAAGTAATACATTGTCTTGGTATAAAAAGGAGTCTTTATTGTAGAGGAAGATAGTCAAGGCCAAATACTGTGGCCATTATTAAACATGAATCATCACTGTAGTAATGAGTACCTAGGGAAGTAATGGGTATTTGGAGCATAGTGCCAGCCACATTGCTTTCCTTGTGGCACAAGTAATACATTGTCTTGGTATAAAAAGGAGTCTTTATTGTAGAGGAAGATAGTCAAGGCCAAATTCTGTGGCCATTATTAAACATGAATCATCACTGTAGTAATGAGTACCTAGGGAAATAATGGGTAGTTGGAGCATAGTGCCAGACACATTGCTTTCCTTGTGGCACAAGTAATACATTGTCTTGGTATAAAAAGGAGTCTTTATTGTAGAGGAAGATAGTCAAGGCCAAATTCTGTGGCCATTATTAAACATGAATCATCACTGTAGTAATGAGTACCTAGGGAAATAATGGGTAGTTGGAGCATAGTGCCAGCCACATTGCTTTCTTTGAATACTGTGTGGCACAAGTAATACATTGTCTTGGTATAAAAAGGAGTCTTTATTGTAGAGGAAGATAGTCAAGGCCAAATACTGTGGCCATTATTAAACATGAATCATCACTGTAGTAATGAGTACCTAGGGAAGTAATGGGTATTTGGAGCATAGTGCCAGCCACATTGCTTTCCTTGTGGCACAAGTAATACATTGTCTTGGTATAAAAAGGAGTCTTTATTGTAGAGGAAGATAGTCAAGGCCAAATTCTGTGGCCATTATTAAACATGAATCATCACTCTAGTAATGAGTACCTAGGGAAATAGTGGGTAGTTGGAGCATAGTGCCAGCCACATTGCTTTCCTTGTGGCACAAGTAATACATTGTCTTGGTATAAAAAGGAGTCTTTATTGTAGAGGAAGATAGTCAAGGCCAAATACTGTGGCCATTATTAAACATGAATCATCACTGTAGTAATGAGTACCTAGGGAAGTAATGGGTATTTGGAGCATAGTGCCAGCCACATTGCTTTCCTTGTGGCACAAGTAATACATTGTCTTGGTATAAAAAGGAGTCTTTATTGTAGAGGAAGATAGTCAAGGCCAAATTCTGTGGCCATTATTAAACATGAATCATCACTGTAGTAATGAGTACCTAGGGAAATAATGGGTAGTTGGAGCATAGTGCCAGCCACATTGCTTTCCTTGTGGCACAAGTAATACATTGTCTTGGTATAAAAAGGAGTCTTTATTGTAGAGGAAGATAGTCAAGGCCAAATTCTGTGGCCATTATTAAACATGAATCATCACTGTAGTAATGAGTACCTAGGGAAATAATGGGTAGTTGGAGCATAGTGCCAGCCACATTGGTTTCCTTGAATACTGTGTGCCACAAGTAATACATTGCCTTGGTATAAAAAGGAGTCTTTATTATTAAGAAAAGGTGATATTGTAGAGAAAGATTGTCAAGGCCAAATAGTGTGGCCATTATTAAACATGAATCATCACTGTTTATAAAGTTTACTGTTTTCCTTAATGCTGTACTGAATGAACTTGTTGATATAATTAAAAGAATCTAAAGAGGAAACAACAAATAAGAGAACCCTGTTAAGGAATCAGCCAACATGTAAATACAATTTAGACCTCCTAGATGATTTTATAACTGGGAAAAAATGGATAGAGCTAAGAAATAAAATAAATTAGATTTGTTAAAATAAAAAACAACCAATGTATTAAAATACCATGAAAATCTTCAGAGAAGTAAGTATGAACGGGTTATTGAAGTTTTATATCCAGTTGTTCAATTACCTGTATGTAACAAAACCCATAATGCTTAAATAATACGAACTCAACATTTGAATCAATACATTTAGACATACTATTTTTGACAGCTATTTTAAATTAAAAAATATATCTTAAATAAGTTTGAATTATTTTGCATATTGATTGTGTAGCTATGAAATTTGTATCGGTTATTTAAATGAATAATAATTTTTTAGCATCATCACAAATTAATGTAAAATCCATAACCACATTTACTTTTAGAACATGTAATATTTGAACAAGCTTTTAACTTCATTATGTCTTATTACAGGTACTTCTAACTGGTCTGGAGATTACTTTATTGCAACAGGAGGTGTGGGTGTGGTAATTGAGGGGCTAACAGAAATTAGAGAACATTTGGAAAATGTGTTCTTAAGAGACTGGAACTCCGAGTTTGCATACTCTTTGCCCAGATAACATTTATTCTCTTCAAACATTAGGCTGTAAAAAATGTTTGTAAATTTTAATATGTAATGAAGTTTGTCAGTATAAGTGTTTCTATGATAAACTGTAGGCGCTTCTAGATGTAATGTAAACAATCAGAGTAAAGAAGGACAGTAATTCAGACACGCCTATACCTTGACAACATATAAAGTAAAACAGTTTGTATGAGTTTTGTATGTAAATTTCATTGTTTATTGTTTCTGTCTAAGATCATATAGCTCAACCTCACAGAAAAGAGGCCTGGTTCTATAGGGGAATTTATGATCTAACTAAAATTCTACTTAAAGCTTTATATCCTACTTTCATGATAATAAATACACAAAAACCTCTAAACCACAAACCTTCTTTATTTTACCCTTATGTACATTTCAGTTACCAAGTAACCATCCTCAGAGGGATAACATACAAAGACTGATCAATGCTACAAAAATACCTCATTTATGTAATTTATCTCATAAATAAGGTATTTTTGTAGCGTTAATAAGTCTTTGTATGTTATCCCTCTGAGGATGGTTACTTGGTAACTGAAATGTACATAAGGGTAAAATAAAGAAAGTTTGTGGTTAAGAGGTTTTTGTGTATTTATTATTAAATTCAACCACAGTATATTCCTAATAAATAGTACTTTCATGATGCCTAGGTACATTAAATTTAGTAATATATATCTTGTTATTTATCACCACAAGTTTCAACATAGTTATTTAACTTAATCTTATAATAACTTTATTTTCTGTGCTGATTCCAAATTGATCGTATCATCCATTTTAATCACCAGGAAATGCCTAATTGACATCATGAGGAAAGACAGGAAAACCAACTTATTCTGGTTGCTCGCTGTGTAATAACTATAATCAATAAAGCACATTAAGTAAGCAACAAACTTTAATCGTTACTTTAAACGTTAAATCAAACTTTAATTTACTAAAAAACTCTACTAAAAAAAAATTTACAATGTTTAAATCATAAAAATTATGGCATGGCTAGCCAGTTTCATTAGTAAAACAAATGGAAAGAATTTTTTATAAATTAACAGTTGCCTTAAATCTAATATTATCTTAACAACTTATGTTAAGTGTATTTATCACTGGGCAAAAGATTACTGTGTTATAGCTTGTAGTTTAAAAATTTAGTTTTTATGACCGTCTTCTAAATTTACTTGTTGGCTTTTAATTTCATTTTACAAGAATTGAATTTTTAATAATTAATTAACAGGTACTTTAGTTGAATTGAAGTAGCTTATTCGATCCTCAGAGTATGCGTCACAATCCATTTTGTATCCAAGGATGCCCTTTTTTATCCTCTCATTTCCAAAACTCAACTGATCTCTGCTGAGTCCCTAGACTTCTATCCTCTCCAGTTCCTTCCATTGCTTCCCTTGTCTACCAATCATCTTCCTTTTTCATAATTTAGGCAATTTGTCTTACATTTGCTGTCTTGGTATTCAAAATTTCTGTGTCTATTTTTGCATATGCCTTATTTTGGAAATTATGGCTTTTGCTGACAAAAAACCTACTATGGTAACTCTTATGGGTTTTTCTCTCATCAATCTACCTGCCTGTCAGTTTGTTGTTCGAATTCCCAGTTTAAATGCTTCTATGAATTTGAATTCTTTTTATCTTCTAACGACACAGTAAGCTTAAAGCCTACAGATTTACAATAGATCTATTACTTATGCTAGACTGTTTCATAAGTTAGTTTAAACAACGCTTTTTTTTCTCACCAATATATATATATATAAAGAAGCAAATAAGCAACTGTCAGACATCACAACATACAAAATACTTACAGATAACCCCACTACAGAATTCAACAATTTACTCTCGGACCTACTCAAATATACAGCTCCTGAACAAAACATTTCGGAAACATCTCTAAAATTATTATATAATGAAAACCCATCTACTCCTCAATTCTATATATTACCAAAGATCCATAAAAACATAATCCCTCCACCTGGTAGACCAATAATTGCTGGCTGCAATTCAGTAACGGAAAGAATTTCAGCTTTCCTCGACTCACACCTTCAACCCTTAGTAAAGAACCTTCCATCACATACCCAGGACACCAATCATTTCATAGACCGACTCTCACAAATATCTGTACCTCTACCCCCGGTAACTATTTTGGTCACCATAGATGTCACCTCTCTCTATACCAACATCCCTCATGCACACGGCCTATCTGCAATAGAAAATTTTCTAAACAAACGCCCAGGCAAGCCTTCTCCTACTACACCTTTTCTTGTGAACCTGACCAGGTTCATCCTCGAGAAGAACAACTTTCAGTTTGAGGGAAGGAACTACCTTCAAATAAAGGGAACAGCAATGGGCACCAGAATGGCACCATCGTACGCAAATCTGTACATGGGATTGTTGGAAGAAAGTTTTCTAAAGACACAAACACACCAGCCATTATGTTGGTATAGATATATAGATGACATCTTCCTAATTTGGACACAGGGTGCTTCAACACTTGAGGCATTTTTAGACAGCCTGACACAATTCTCCACACTTCAATTTACCTGGGAGAAATCTACATCAGCCATCACCTTTTTGGATGTAGAGGTAACACTCCAGAATGGAAATATCAACACAGGAATTCACATCAAACCGACAAACCACCTACAATATCTCCATTTCGACAGCAACCACCCAATAAACATAAAACGATCCATTCCATACAGTCAAGCAATCAGGGGTAAGAGAATCTGTTCGAATGATAAGGAATTGGAAGATTTTAATAGAAAGATATCAACAGCCTTCCAGAGAAGAGGATACCCAAAAAGACTCATTGAAAACCAAATTCATTCAGCACAATCCTCGGTTCGCCCCAAACCACAAACAGAACAAAATAAACTGTCTTTAATAACAGACTACCATCCTGGTCTACATAAACTCAACAAGATATTGAGAGATGGCTTCAAAATTCTTCAAGCTTCCGTCCACACCAAAAATCTTTTCACCGATCCACCGCAAATTTGGTACAAGCAACCTCCCAACTTGAAAAATATCCTAGTACATCCTAAACTACCAAACCCTGATGCAGAGAAACCACACAAACTTCCTCATGGCTCCTTCCCATGCAATAGACCTAGATGCAAGACATGTCCAATACACCCCTCAGCAAATAGTTTCAACAGCCAAACAACAAAAATGGTCTTCAAAATACAGGGTCATCATAATTGTACATCGAAAAATGTCATATACCAGCTACAATGTAAACTTTGCTCAGCACAGTACATAGGCCTGACCACGGATGGTCTGAATATCAGAATGAATGGCCACAGACATGATGTTAAAATTATGAATATGGATAGACCAACAGCTCAACATGCTGCGAGTCACAACATCACAACTTTTGATGACCGCTATACCACAAAAATAATTAAATCACTCCCCCCTGATTGCAATCCCTCAGAACTGAGAAGGTGGGAACTATCATACCAGTGGTATACCAAGTCCAGAGAATCCCCTAACCTCAACATCAGATTTTTTTTTTTTTTTTTTTTTTTTTTTTTTTTCCTCAATAGCCTTATCTCTTTTCCCCTGACAGACTTATATAAACTATAATCACTCATATGCTCATGGAAACAATTTATATATATATATATATCTTTAATCTGTGCCATCTGATGTCTACTCTACACAATCTGTGATTACAACTTATATTTATTTTATTTCATTCTCTCATATTTCTTTTTGTGTTTTCTCTTCGATTGATAAAGACCACTGTGTGGTTGAAATATATCATTGTTTAAGTGCTTTTATGTGTTTCTATTTCAAGACTACAGTGTGGACTCTTACCAAGGTAAGTCTGTCAGTCTCCTAGTCCAAAAAATCTATATATATATATATATATATATATATATATATATATATATATATAGGAATTTTTGGACTTGATAGGAGACTGACAGACTTACCTCAAGGCAATAGTCCAAAACTGCAATCTCTTGGAAATAAGCACATATAAAACACTTAATACACTTTTATTTGAAATATTTCGATCAACATGATCTTCTTCAGTCAAGAAAGAGAAAAACAAAACAAAAGATCTTTTGTTTTGTTTTTCTCTTTCTTTTTCTTTTTCTCCTTCTTTTTCTCTTTTCTCCTTCTTTTTCTCTTTCTTGACTGAAGAAGATCATGTTGATCGAAATATTTCAAATAAAAGTGTATTAAGTGTTTTATATGTGCTTATTTCTAAGAGATTGCAGTTTTGGACTATTGCCTTGAGGTAAGTCTGTCAGTCTCCTATCAAGTCCAAAAATTCCTAAATAAGCTTTAAGCTCTACTAGAACTAACCTATAAATATATATACATATATATTATATATATATAATAATATGTTATATATAATATATATATATATATATATATATATATATATATATATATATATATATATATATATATATATATACACACACACACACACACACACACACACACAAGAACTAAGAGCTACTATAAGCAAGCAGAAAAATGTGTGGTAAAGTGTATGACTGTTTTTAATATGATTTATAATCTAGAATTACTTTTCTAAAGTTTTCATTCAGGTCTATTGAAGATTATGGAGGAAGAGATGATAAATCATGAGGTGGAGTTAAAGGAGTTTTTAGTAAAAGAAATTGTTTTTGTAGCAGAAACAATTGAATATAATCATTATTTAAAGGTATGTCTTTTCAATGATTATCAATTTTGTAAATAAATAAGTTCATTATTTTATGTATGAACATGAAGCAGCTTAAGTGCAAATCATTTATTACACCTCATAAATACGCATAACAATTTTTACACATACATAAACTTTTGTATTTTATAGCTAAATATATTATTGAGGATTATTTGTAAATATTGGTTTTGTATTTTTGTATTTTATACAATTTAAAAAAATTCTATTTTGATGTATTTGTGAACAGAGTTGTAAGTTTTCTTCCAAATAAAATATTAGCTAAATTGAATTCTGCAGTCCTTGTACTTAATCATTATGTTCATATGACTCGTTAGCCCAATTCGTCTCACCGTTGAGAAATTATGTACCCTGCGTATATATGATTTTGTTAACATCCTGTTAAAATGGTGATGCATCTTGCAAGGGGAAAATCGAATGTTAGACAACTAATAGTTCTCCTTGATTCCAAGGTAAACAGGTACAAAACCTACTGTCCTGGAACTCTACGTGTGAGTAGAATGTAATGGTGTCCAAATGGAAGGACAAGTAGATTTTTACATATGCATCTACTGACAATATATACCAACAAGCATGGAGTGCAAAGAGTAATGTGTGGATAAAAAGATATTTGTCCAAATTTCAAATGTAAACGCTAATAAGCTTTTTGGTTTTGTGGTCATTACAGCTCAAAGTACTATGATTTTGCACTGAATGTGGTGAATAAGTGGAACCAAAACAGAAATCCCAGTATTTCACTCAATCTCTTTCATTTGCTGTCGAGACTTCCGAGGTCACCTTGTCAAAAATGCTGCTAGGTTTGAACAAAAAAATAAGAAACGTACATCTGTACTCGATGCCAGATGAATCATATTTATGTGCATTAGTCTATATATAGAAGTGATGTGACCCACAATAAACTGTAAATTGAAGGAAGGTTGGTTTGTAATTAAAGTAGGCTACTACTATATAGAGTGTTAATGATGTCGTCTCGTTAATTATTGTTTATACGTTATTACTTATGGAAGAAGGTACATTTAATAGTAATATAGTTACTTTTTCAAGTAATTTATAGTAATGTCCCTTTTCAAGCATCCATAACACACGGTTCGTGAAGCGTAATTTAGCTGCTAGAGGCAGTCTAGAGCTTGAACAGAGTTCTACTCACCTTATTTAGCACTATGTGAATTTTTTCTGTTTCTGAAGATCAAATTTATCTTAAAAGGCACCCGGTTCAAATCAAATATAATTATAGGCACAATAAAAAAAACATGTTTGTTTCTAACCTCTATAAAAAAAATACTACTAGAGCGGACAAACGTGTTTTCATTCCTCACCTCCTCCTCTAAAACACAGGCAGTCTCTTTATTTAATAACCAGACCTTGTACATTAGTGTGAATAGGATTTCACTATAACCTAATGTGTTGAGCGAAGAGTTTGCATTAAACTTGACCAGTCTACCTCAGATACTATTTCTCTAATATGCAGTTTATGGTGAAAAGTCTATAGAGGACAATCAGATAAAAATGTAGTTCTGGCATTAAAAAAAAAAAAAAACACCATAAATTATGAAAATGTTTAACACATTTATACAGTAATCAATGAATCTATCAACTGACTGTATAGGAGTTGAAGATATCTAAATTTTCATTTTGTGACAGTTTGCATAAAAATTTGAAAATAAGCTAATTTCTTGCTCATATTTAATAGTTCATGCAATCTTATCTGCATCACTGAGAACAAACAATAGTGAAGAATATGTCTGCTTTTCTGCATCCACATTGTATTCACCATCCAAATTTGTAGGGTAAAAAAATTAGACAGGATTTATACCTGTATGATTTTTTCTTTCAACATCACAATCAAGGTTCTACAGCATTTATTGGTGTATAATAAGAAAATTATAATCTTAAATTCTACAAAAACATTTGTTGTTTATCTCATTTTTCACAATGTCAAGGAATTCAGTTACTTTTTATGTTTGTTAACTTTTACCTTCAGTTACTTTTAGGCAAACTTTCCCTAGTATGCAACCTTAAATGGATAGTGTTTGCAAGATATGGTGTTTAATGCAAGAAAAATCTAAAAGACGAGTTTCTCGTAGGTATAAAAATAAATGTTCTCACTATATTACAAGGAAAAACAATACTAACTTGGTACTTTTAATAATTGTAAAATCTGAGCCAAATATACAGATTAACATAGAAACTGAGCTGTATATACAAAAAATTCATACACAATTGTAATTTTCTTTTACTTAAAACTTAATCTAAAAAATTTATTACAATGAAAATTAGTACAATTTCATCCAATATTTATTAAGTGTTATAATATCTTAATGGTATATTTGCACGATCATTTCAGTGTTTAACAGTTTGCAAATAGTGGCATTTCAGGTAACAGGAAAATTGTAATCCTAAAAATTTTTATGAATATTAACAATGTTTAGTCAATATTTCAAACTGTTATTCTTAAGTAATATTTCTTTTCGACTAACTAAACAAATTTTTATTTCTTATTACCACGAGCCACTCTTTATATTATCAGCTCATTCCTTAGAGCATTGCATATGAAAGAAATAAATTATTCCACTAGCATTAAAGTAAATATTATCGGTTAAAATCTTCAATTAAAGTTTAAATTATATATGTAATATGAAAGTCTTTCGCAGACTTTCTGAAACAGTTTGCAGTAAAAGTGAGTTAAAATATAAGTGCATTAAAATTTTTCCAACTTAACACTGTTTGAAAAACAAAATAAAATAATACGTAAATTCAAAGAGTTATTATAAATTAACATAGCACTGTTTGCAAGAGCTTAAAATGTATATAATGCAAGTTCAATTGGTAGAACCCAAATATGTTAAAAGTATAACCAACTATATTTTATGCAATCTTCATTTTTATCCTTGTTTTACATTCCATGTTTGGCAAATTATTATTTTTTTTACAATATCTTTGCCTTTACAATTGAGAAAGTAATTTATTTCTCAAAAAAGAAGTTTAAACTGTTAAAATCTAAACATCTCTGGTGAAAATGTTTGAATATGCTCAAATTTTTGAAATTTATTTTTTAAATTAAAATTATTTTACAAAGACTCATTTCCAAAATGTTTATATGTTGATTTTATATTACAGCACATTAACCAATATAATCGACATATTACGCAACTAAAACTCAATTTACTACATAAACGAATTATGTTAGTTATAATGAATAACGAATACTATTTTCTTTGTTATGATGAAGGATTTCTAATCCGTCTTAAGTTATTTTAAATGTTTATTAATATATTTGAACATTGTATTTCTTGTACACTATTACTACTTATTTTCAAAGTGGACCTTGAAGATATCTTCATTTAGGGTTGTTTTCGAAGAAATAAATTTTCAAAATAACTTAAATATTAATAATGGTCGGTTTAGTTTTTTGTGATTACCACTTTTTTGTTGAATCAAATGAAATAATTTGGGACTTGATTTTAAAAAATTGTTTGAAATGTCTGTTCATGCACTAAAAATGGTATTAATTCTTACAAATATTTCAAAAGTTATGTTTTAAGACAATCAATTTGTTTTGCTTTATTGTATTGGTGTACATTAAATTTAAAATACTTTAACATATTGTATGAATCATAGTAATTAATAATATTTATTTATATAAAATTAATTTAGACTGATTTTGAATTCTGACTAATGAAGGTTTTAAGTTATTTTACATTAATTGACAAGATTGTAAATAACGGTTTGATAAAATATTTGATTTAGCCGTTAAATATATTAAGAATGTATTGCCTAACAGCATTAGGCAAGTATAAACATTCAACTTGCGTTTAATATTAATATTATTAAAATATGCCAAGCACTGAAGAACATAAAGACCTCTTATTTAAAACATGTGTGGAAGGACAGTTCAAATTTTTACGATTGCTTTAAAAAATTTCAAGCCTATGGAGTTAATGTTACTATTCTATTGCAGCTAAGATATCAAGGTATACCAAAGAACTTCAAATGAATTTAACCTTATCATTGAATAGCAATCAATGACGGTAGTAATGACATTCAAACTCGTTAGGAGGTTGACAAATCCATTTACAGAATTACTAGTAAAGTAAGTATTATGAAACTAGCAGTAATCAGTCATAACGATTGATTAGTCACATGGAATCACTTGTGGAACTAGTGGTTGGACAAATGTTAAAAATGACCTATTTTGAGTGTTATTTGGAGGCTAAATCATCGAAACTAAAGAAGATTACCATGAGACCCAAGAGTAGAATTAAAAATTGCCCCAAAAATAGCATGTTTTTTGAAGAAATTAAAATAATACAATAAATAGAAAAGGTTGATTTATACTAAAATGTATTTGTTTTGGACAATTTAAAGATGTTTTCTACAAATATGTATAATATTTATGATTTTTCCTATATGTTTAATCAAAGTTTTTGTTAATCGGCTTTGCTTCTAGATGATTCAATTATTGAAATTCTATGCATGCGGACTTTTTCCGCATTGTATATTCAATACAATCTGATCATGTTATAATTAATCTAAATAGCTTCATGAGTATAGCCTAACTCAACCTTATATTTTTCACTAATTAAAAAAATAACTATAATAATTTTCCACACTCTGTACCATAATTATTTACATCAAATTCGATAGGCCAAACTTTATGCTGGGAGAGTTAAAAAAAAAAAGCGCCTTTTGGTGATAGCATGGTACTCTACTAACATTTTACTAGTTTTTTGCCACTTAATTATTTTCTTCTTCCAAACAACCCTTAGTAAAATTGACATTTTTACCCCTAAAGAACAGTCTGTTTAAGCTATGTAAGCCATTTAAACAGAATTAAATTTAGCACATACCATAATTATAAGCATTATTCAACATAACCAATGCCATATTTTCATTTATCAATTTTTTACCAATCTATTAACTTTTTATTCCTAAACTACCTCCCGTTACATTTATCTAACATCTAGTTACCTTTAGATCTTGTAAGTTTAAAACTCTAGGTCACAGAATTTTAAAAAAAGATTCAATTTGGCAATGCCCCAGTACTTTGCCATAGTTTTCCAATTCTACCATAACAGCGTGTTATATAGGGTGAAAAGTTATGAGTGATCAAAATTGATGATAAAATATGGCATAGGTTCTCATATAAACCAAATAGACTTCAGTTTAAACGACTCACTTAGCTTACTAAGAGTATTAGGATAGTAAACAATCAGACTATTATGGCATTTTAAAAGTTATATATATTGATATTTCCACCTTATATTTTAAGCTCGTAGAATTACTGTAACTTGGGTGCTTTAGGGGTGAAACATTTTTAAGGCTGCGAAAAACCAGTAAAATGTTGGTTGAATACAGTGATAGTATCAAAGATAATGGATCTTTTTTAGATTCTGCTAACTTAAGGTTTAAGCTGCTCATTTGGCCTTGTTAACTCGGTAAGGCACCTTATTAATTTCTTGCAGTCTCAAAGCATTATAAAAAAAACATTTATGAAATTTTATTTTATGCAGGAAAATCTGAAGAACTTGATTTTAAAACTGTTTTTGAAGATGAAAACATTAGAAAAATATTTTATGATTTAAAGTAGGCCCTACTGCTATTTTGAAACAGAGAATTTTCCCTTTTTGTGTATATCTACTGATTATTTTGGTTAACCATGAATCACTGGAGCTGAGTATAAGGTACATAATAATATAATTAGAATTATATAGTTCAAAATTATAAATCTTTTTAAAAAATCTTAAAATGGATAACAATGCTCTTAAAACATTTTCACCAAAACCTTCAGTTGTTTAGATTGTTTAAGAAGACAAATGTAACACTACATTCTCTTGTACAGTAAAGTTATCTGAGGTACACAGTTATTTATAGATGGACGAAGCTTTATGGACTTGTAAATGGACAGAGGATATTTTCATCCTTCTCTGGAAATAATAACTCGACGGACAATTCACATTCTCTTGTAAATCACATTCAACTACACTTACCTTCTGAGAAAAAACTCTACTTCCATCTTTAAGAATCTACAAGGCAACAACATTTTCCATTTCAAATCAAAAAATAAATAAAACTTAACATATAAAAATATCAACAATATACAGGGTTTTTTATCTACACGGTTTTACCTTTCAACATGAACATAAAATAATACAGATGAAACAAAAATAAACAAATTTCTAAACAGAATTACTGCCACATATAACCTTATTAACACTTAACATTATTTTATATCCAATAATTTAAAATACATTTGGTAAAATAAAATACCATGTATAGTTGCTTAAAATGTATGATGGAGCTGCATCAATTTAAGAAATTTAAACATCCAAAACATTACTACTTGTCTAAATACAAACCAAATGACTAATAATTTTAATGTTGTAAAATCTTATTCACTGTGTTTATACAGTTATATCTGTTTCTTTAAAATAAAGTGTATGTAAGATTTTTAGTTAACAATGCTCCACAAAAATATGTCATAATAAATAATTCACAAACTAACCACTCTTGTTAGATATACATATATATTTATATACAGTTAATACTTTTTTACATGTATCTACCCACTCCCTCAAAAATCTGAGAACCTATCTCCTTGTAAGAATAACTCAAAAATAAACTACAAAACAATTTTTTACCTTCTAACTGAAAATCTAAAAAAATTATATTATGTTTATTACTTTTATATTAAAAACTTTTCAATATTTTTATTATTCCACATGATTTCACGAATGTGTAAAAATACGTTTATATAGCATTTATAACATTTATATTTGTTTTAATTTTTATAAAACAGAAGCCTGGGCTTAGCTCAGTGATCTAGAATAGTTTTTTACATTCTTAATTTCATTTATTCTTAATAGTTTTTAAAGAAATAAACTCAACTCCAAGAATAAATAAATAAATTCTACATCTACTAACAATATTTTCAACTTTATTGTTCAGTAGAATTTGTAAAACATGAGGCCAACCTTTAACACAGGAGTTGCTTTAAACTTTGGAAATGTTGTATTAATTGTAAACTTAAAATACCTGGGATAATATAAATATTGAATAAATTATGTAATCCATCATTAAAAATAATTATCCCATTTGCACAGTCCATTTCTTTACAATTCAAGTTGTCATTTATTAGTGGATGAAACTAAACCTTTAACAATTACAAAAATTTGTTTAGAACTGGCCTTCTTTATTCTTAATTTTTATTTATGATAAAGAAATTTACCATTTTAAACTTAAACATATTCGGTAAAAACAAATAAAAAAATACAGTAAAAGCTTTCAATACCCAGTAGTCTATAAATTGAAACACTGTAACTAACATCACTTTTTTACATATTGAATTTTTTTTACATTTACAGCAACCTCGCAAAAAACAAATTCTTTATGTAACAGAGTAAGTTATTACTTATTACATATTCGTTTGATGTACTTTTAAAATCTAAAAATTGGCAAGTAAATATTTCACATTTGAATTTTTTAAATTTAAAGTGCACAAGGAAACGTTTGTATATGTCAATAAAATACCTACAACATTTCCCTCTCCCTTTATATGGCCATCATATATGGAGATGTGTTTATGATATTCATTTTTATTACTGAATATTTATTAATATTCCTTTAATTTTACACACAATTAAAACCATTACTAGAGCAAAATATGTGCAAATATAAAATTCTGATAAGAAACAAGAATGCCTCTCTACCTCTCTAAATGTTAAATTTCAGAGCTTTTACTGCACGATAATAATAATAATTAATAACAAAAAACCTATTCAATAATATAATCCACACTTTTCACATTAAAAAGTACTGAGCAGGCAAATGAAAGTTGGTAATGTTTTAAAAATTTATTGTTTATCAATTCATAAAACTTTATTAAAGTTTATTTTCTATCTTACTCGATTAAAAATAATATTAAATTTTGTACTAAACTATATTCTAAATCAAGTGGAACAGTATTTAAGATAAATAATCTCTTTAGAACTTGGAATGACTAAAAATATAAATTATTTTACAACTTATAGCAGTTCTAAACTTAATCAGAGTAGATATAATTTTTTAATAAAATATTATATTAGTATGGTAATATGAAGGAAACTTAGGCAGATAAAAGTAATATTATTTTCTTTAATAAAAAAAGTATTTACAATAAAACTAGCTTCATTCCAAGTTCTAATGAATTAAACAATTATTCAAGTCAAATCTATGCTTCCGATGATGATTCTACACTATCCTTCAAACTCACTTGCACATTACACTGTCCATTAGATTCAATTCCACTATCTTCACCACTGTCTAACAAAGACGCTTCACCCTTAACTGTTTCTGCAACTCCTTTTATAGCACCTAGGAGATCTAGTCTAAGTCGCTGCCTTGTATGGCGTAATTCTCCTAGTCCCGGGCTGACTTCAGCTGATGACGACTCTTCTGAAGGTGATGGTTCTGGAGGTATATATAAGTTATTTGGTTTTATTGGATATGTCTTTTTGTCTGGAATGATGTTCACCTCATCTAAAATAAATATTTTAAAACAAACAAATTAGTAATTTGGTATTAACAACTCCTTTACCAAATTTTTCAACCAAATTTTTTCAGAGCAAACTTATAAGGATTGCGATAGCACTTTAATTACTAATATTAGATCAATTCTGTGAACATAATGCGAATCTCTGGTCTATTCGGCGTCTTTTATCGTTAAATATTTAAACTTTTATAATTTGATCAAAAATGAATTCTTTTTGTTTAAAAAATTTGACTAGCCTTGTTTAACTCTAAATCTGACAAACGTATTTTTTAATAAATAACTAAAGGTTATTATTACCAAATTTTTCAACCAAATTTTTTCAGAGCAAACTTATAAGGATTGCGATAGCACTTTAATTACTAATATTAGATCAATTCTGTGAACATAATGCGAATCTCTGGTCTATTCTGCGTCTTTTATCGTTAAATATTTAAACTTTTATAATTTGATCGAAAATGAATTCTTTTTGTTTTAAAAATTTGACTAGCCTTGTTTAACTCTAAATCTGACAAACGTTTGTTTTTAATAAATAACTAAAGGTTATTACCAAATTATCTATGATGTGGAATGATTTCATAAATTGGTTTCATGGTTAAAATTCATGAATTCTAATCAAGTTCTTTGTAAAACTTAAAAGAGGATAAGAACCCTATTGGGAGATGTATTTTTTTAAAGGCACTCTATAAATAAATAAATAGAATTAAAACAGCATTTTGAAATATTTTCTCAATGAAAATAAATCTATACTCAATAAAAATGACACAATTTAGGTTGAATTTTTTTCATAAGAAGTTTGCTTGACATGTCTTTCTGTTATTGCAGTAATGCATGACACATAAGCTAATTACGTAAGCATAAATAATATTTAATTAAATTTAAATATCTCTTTCTTTGTGTGTGTGTGTGTGTGTGTGTGTAATAACCTTCAGTTATTTGGCCTTTTACATGTTTTTAAGTTGTGGAATTTAAATTTGGCATATACAAGATCCAAATCCACAAAAGAATTAGGCCATTCCAATATATAGCTCAATAGAATAGGCATTCTGTACAGAGTTATAATGTGTAACCGTCATCCTTTCCTGATGTCATATAATGGCAATGTCAATGACCAAGGCTATAAGACATGGTTTTATTTTTTAGTGCTATTGTTTAAACTGTTTTTTAGTGCTATACTCCTTATTGTTTTTTTTTAAATACATACTACATATACCATACATGTTTATCTATGTTATTTACTGGCATTATTGACAGCTTGTCAAAAATGTCACTGTAAAAAGTGAAAACACAAGACTAACTTTAAATGATAAAGCACAAATTCTAACAAAAAATGGTTTGTGAAGCAAATCGAAACAATATGACCAGAGAAAATCAAATTAGTAGGGCTTTTGTACATTATTTAGAAAAATGTATTAAAAATTGGAAAAAGTATGTATAAACTGCTACATCTGAGTTTGGTAAACAGTAGAATTTGAGGTAAATGGCAATTTTCATAAAGTTGAAGAATTTCTATATCCAGTGTGTGAGTGATGATATAAGTTGTAAGTGTAATTTGTGACAAAATTAACATTAGATGTTAGAAGTGTGGTATTTGATAGTTATTTTGCAAAGCTACAGAACCCTTTTATTGTGTCAAAAATGTAACTTAATGGCAGAACATTTTTTCAAGATTAGTATTACTACTATTATTCTGTCTAAATTTTTTTAGATTACGATTTAAATTCCAGCAGAAAGAATACCGGAAAGTATTGCAAACTTGCAGCAACCAAGTGGGAGGGGTATTTCTTCTATCATTATATAGCCTTTTTCAAACTGTCTTTGTACTAATACACTTAATACAACGCACTGGTAGAAATTAAGGCAAATAAAATTCTGTTAATATGCCTATTACAAAAGAAACAAAAATGTTTTCTGAATTACATATGAAAAATTGTATTGTGAGTATGTGTTTGTATTTATGTATTAATTAGTGACTTTAGAGTGTTTCAGTAGTTTGTTTTAAGAATGGCATACCCTTTTTAAATAATTTTTATTCTACGTGTCTATTTCCACTACAGTTTTGTCACCTGCTTTTCTAGTCCCACTCTCCTCAATCACAACTGGTTGCAAGTCTGAAGCCAATGGGTTAAACTCTACTATGAAATCATCATCATTGACCTCTGTACTTGCTCCGGGAAAGAATTCACTACCTGAACCATCATCAGTCATAAACTGATGAAAAGGCTTTGCTGAGCTGCTTATGTAAAACTCACCATCTTCTGAGGTCATATCTGCAACACAAATTCTCAGATGTTACTGAAATTATTAACTTTTTATTTCATTCTGTTTTCATGATCACGTTTATTTTAAAATTCAATACAAGAAATCATTATAAAAGTTTAAAATTCTTTCTGCTTAAATCTGAATAGATTTTTTGACGATAATATTTATTGTTAAATGAGATCATAATTCTTGTTTTAAAACAAAGTTATACAGCTGAACAAGTCACCTAAACATTTAACGAAGTTATACAGCTGAACAAGTCACCTAAACATTTAACAAAGTTATAGAGCTGAACAAGTCACCTAAACATTTAACAAAGTTATACAGCTGAACAAGTCTACTAAATATTTAACAAAGTTATACAGCTGAACAAGTCACCTAAACATTTAACAAAGTTTTACAGCTGAACAAGACTTCTAAACATTTAACAAAGTTATACAGCTGAACAAGTCTACTAAACATTTAACTAAGTTATACAGCTGAACAAGTCTACTAAATATTTAACAAAGTTATACAGCTGAACAAGTCACCTAAACATTTAACTAAGTTATACAGCTGAACAAGTCTACTAAACATTTAACAAAGTTATACAGCTGAACAAGACTTCTAAACATTTAACAAAGTTATACAGCTGAACAAGACTTCTAAACATTTAACAAATTTATACAGCGGAACAAGTCTACTAAACATTTAACAAAGTTATACAGCTGAACAAGACTTCTAAACATTGAACAAAGTTATAAAGCTGAACAAGTCTACTAAACATTTAACAAAGTTATAAAGCTGAACAAGTCTACTAAACATTTAACAAAGTTATACAGCTGAACAAGACTTCTAAACATTTAACAAAGTTATACAGCTGAACAAGACTTCTAAACATTTAACAAATTTATACAGCGGAACAAGTCTACTAAACATTTAACAAAGTTATACAGCTGAACAAGTCTACTAAACATTTAACTAAGTTATACAGCTGAACAAGTCTACTAAACATTTAACAAAGTTATACAGCTGAACAAGACTTCTAAACATTTAACAAAGTTATAAAGCTGAACAAGTCTACTAAACATTTAACAAAGTTATACAGCTGAACAAGACTTCTAAACATTTAACAAAGTTATACAGCTGAACAAGACTTCTAAACATTTAACAAATTTATACAGCGGAACAAGTCTACTAAACATTTAACAAAGTTATACAGCTGAACAAGTCTACTAAACATTTAACATAGTTATACAGCTGAACCAGTCTACTAAACCAGTCTACTAAACATTTAACAAAGTTATACAGCTGAACAAGTCTATTAAACATTTAACAAAGTTATACAGCGGAACAAGTCTACTAAACATTTAAGAAAGTTATACAGCTGAACAAGTCTACTAAACATTTAACAAAGCTATACAGCTGATCAAGTCTACTAAACATTTAACAAAGTTATACAGCTGAACAAGTCTACTAAACATTTAACACAGTTATTCAGCTGAACAAGTCTACTAAACATTTAACAAAGTTATACAGCGGAACAAGTCTACTAAACATTTAACAAAGTTATACAGCTGAACAAATCTACTAAACGTTTTTTATGTCCAATGTAAAATTTCAATACTAAACATCACATAAAAGATTAAGGAAATAAAACAATAATATATTCTTAACTTGAAAATAAAATTAAAAAATTCTAGACTGCAAGAATGCTGTATATTATCAGGAAGTAATAAGAATGCAATAAATATTTTCAAAATATTCAGATAATGTAAGAAGGTACAATGGCCAAACAACAGCTGGCAAAAAAACTTTATAAGTACTTTTGTACCCCTCTGCATCCAGACAGAAAACTAAGCTGTGTATAGTGCTCATAATGTGGTTAATCTTCTTCTAGGATAAGAAATTAATATAAGATGAAATGTCTGATGCCAGGATGAGTATTCAATAAAAAGTTGCGAGTATAGCAGTTCAAGGCTAAATAAGTTCAATTATTATACGATTTTATTTATAATGCTTAATAATTTGATAAACCACAATCGCCTAGGATGTTAACAGAATATATAAACATTCTTATTACGTTTGTCTAGAATACACTGAATCAATCTTATTTTAGTAGTTTACTACTAAAGTTCAACAAAGGAAAAAGAAACTCATAATTAATTTACGCTATCAATACGATTAACTCATAAATTAACCATATTTTATGACATACAAAAATATTATCTACTTTCTCAACAAAACTAAAACCACCAAGAACATATAGCATAATACCAGTACCATTGTTTTGTAATGTCAGTACTGATTGCAGGAAAAAAAATTTACTAATCCTCTTACAAAGAGAAAATCTTTACTTTTATTTTTTTTATGTTGTGGAAACACACCTGTTCATTTTCAAAAAAAAGTTGTAATAATTTGGGGCACTTAGAAACTAAATATTCATTGCTATTTGAAACTGAAATATACAATAGTTTATGGGCTAGAGTTTCAGAGTAGATCCTAAAGTTGCTGTAGAAGTTGACAATTTGTTTATATTTTGGCGTCAGTTGGACTTCTTGGTATCACAGTATTCCTACATCCAGCTATACACACTGTATGCGGCTTCTACTTTATTCACTACAGTTAGACTTTGTATAAAAATGTACTTGTTTAACATGTTGTGTACAATAGTTAGGTGATAGCTGCTAACATTTCTGAGAAATGTCATAAATTAATATGTAGCGCATCATAACTTTCATGTATCCTTTTTTATATAGGTTTAATATGACAATTCGAGAAATGACAGAAAATTATAATACTTCACATATTAGCCCAAGGCTCTTTAAGAGCGAGCCCAGGTTGTTCCAACAGAATATTGCACAGATATGATGAAAAACAATACTGTTCGTCATTAATTTTTGTTGATGCTCAAAGAGAATATATTTACAGTGATACGTCAAAATCGTTGTAAAATCTGCAATCGTCTATTGTAAAAGTGAAAGTGATATTGTAAAGTTGCTATATTTGTACACTAAGAGTGCTTCAAGTTTTATTACAGTAAAATAAAATTCAAAATTAAAAAAATTCATATAAATATATGAAAGTATTTTTTAAAGTTAGTGAATGTTTGTGTAAATCTTAAATGAACAATTTTAGCAGGAGACTAGAGGCAACAAAAATTTCAAACCATAAATAATGTTTTACTGTTTTCCCTAATAATAATTACAAATAATAATAAAAACTAAATAAAAAAATTAAAGTTTGAAATAATGAATGAAAAAATTTCATCTGCTCAAAATAAATAATATTAAGTTGTTTGGAGACGAGTGAGCATTCAAATAGATCCTTAATGGGTTCTTTAGCAGAAGCCCGCAATATTATATCAGCTGCAATGAATACCTGTGTAATCTGTTCTAACATACATCACTCTGAATACGTAGCTTATTTAATTTAAAACATTTTCTTTTACTATACTGAAATTGTATTTTTAACAAAACTTGAAATTTTTCAAATAGACATAATTAATTCAGGAAAAATTCAGTTTATATAACTGTAGAATAACACTATATAAAAATAATATTACTGACACAACATCTGCCAAAACTATGTCACACTAACTAAACCAAGTTTTAGTATTGAAAAATTAATCACAAAAAAAACAAATATCCAACTTAAAAAAATTCTAGACTGAGTTTATACCATACTCACATCCTACATCAAAATCCATTCCACTTAGTCGATAGAAATCATTCTCTGATGTAAGTCGCGAATCTGCACATTTGATTGGCGATGCTAAGGCTCCCTCTTCTGTATCACTCTCTCCTCCTTCAACCTCTACTTCACCTTCACCTAATTCCCAATCTGAAATATTATCAATATTTAAACTTTTAAAACCATTAAAATTTGAGCATCCAATACAAACTGATAGTTTTTGTAACAAAAACAAAACCAATGTTTTTAATTATAAAAAAGCACTTGTGTAATTATTTTCCATTGTGACACCCAACTGCACATTCCGAATGACCTATTTTAGAAAATGTGGCCCAATTTCAATTATTTACAACATGTAATTGATTATATGTAAACAAATTTCTAAAAGAAGTTGTATTAAATATCTTAAGTTTAAAAGTGAGTAGCTTTAAATCAAAACAGAATCAAGTATAAATAAAGGCAAATGCTACAATAGCAAAATTGATTATACAGTGACCTCTCTTACTATTTAACCAAATTTTAATGCATACTTAATTCCTATAAAGAAAATCTTCACTATTTTTATTATTCTATTATGTAGACTCTATTTTTGTCCTTTAATTTTTATTCTAATCTTATAATTGAATACTGTGTGACAAGTGCTTACAAACTGTACCTCTACAAAAAGCAGAAAATAGTTTAAGTATAAAGATTCTTTGAATGTAAATTGTGTATCTTAATAGATATTTGTTCCCTGGTACCAATTAAATGGAACTTACTTTTTGAATATGTCTTGTAAATGAAAGTGTCTAAATAATGGATCGTGTCTACACGTTATGCTTTTATTATAGTTAATTGTTCTTAAATAATTAAATTTTCTTAGCAATATAATAAATACCAGCATATGTAGAGTAATCAAATGTTGGAGTCTCCCATGAATGTCTCCTAGTCAGTTCATCTTCATCTTCATCCTCACTCTCACTGGCTTCTTTAGGATACTCATACACACAGTGGTATTTTTGCAGCTTGAATGACACCTTTTTCTTCTCACTCTGTTTAAAGAAAGTAAATTTCTATATGCAGTTGAAATAGATAAAAGGTAAAACAGTTTATCTTAATTAGAGTATATTTTCTGGTTGAAAAATAATTGAACATAATAATTAAACAATAAGAAATTTTATATATGCATGATCAGTCTCAGTATAAACTAAAAAAATCATTGTATCATAGACCTTTTACAATGTCACTACATACCATGCTCAATATGCTAATCCTATCTAAATAAGGTGCCATTCATGCTTTGAGATAATAACAATTCATCATATCGGTCATGAGTTACTGTTACATTTCAAGAGAAATTTTTGTACAAGGTATAATTATTACAGTTAGCTATCAGTGGCTAACGACAACACAACTTGATGTATATTGTATCAAAATGATCATGCTGAAATAATCATTAAAAAAATTATTAATTAATGCTTTTGATCAAGCCAAAGTGAATGTAAATTTTATTCCAAAAAGAAAAAGTAGTTAAACTGTGATCATTGAATCAATCTTTATTAAACTATGGTAATACATAGAGGATTGAAATTCAAGACAATGTTTTCAAAATACTTGCAACTAAAGATTGGGAGGTAAACTATAATTTTTTTGCCTAATGGCTGATACTTCCTTAAAGCAGATTTTGAGTATACATTTTGAACTATAAGTAATCTTAATTTAGAATTTAAAAATTTGTGTACATTCATATTAAAGTTTTTAAATTTCATGGCTAATCTATATAACAGGTTTTAGTGCAAGTATGTTTTCATAAATTATAGACATTTTTTTGGTTAATACATAAAATAAATTGAGGATAAAGAAGTAAAGGTACATACTATTAATATTAAAAATCTCAATGCTATATGCTATATTTATATATATATATATATATATATATATATATATATATATATATATATATATATATATATATATATACATATATATATATATATATATATATAATTTTATTTTATTTTACCTTTGTGATGTTTAAATAAATACCATTCAATAGTAAACCAAATAGGAATAACTTCATGTACCTAAATCTACTGTTCTATTTTAACAACATACGCCTTTTAAAAAAAATTTTGTCATCAAACATAGCTAAATTTTTGTTGTAGTTATAAACGCAACAGATTTTCCCTTGGAATAATGAACCCCAGAGCTGTCCTTAGAGTGGAGCGAATGCAGCGGCCACACTTTTAGCCTTTACTTGCACTAAAACTTAAGTAAAATGTTTTGGTTAAATGGAAATAATATAATAATATACAGATATACAGCCTAAAATATCTGTGTGATTACCAACACAATATGTTAGATTATTAATTAATGACAAAATCTACGAACAAGATACCGGCACTGCGACCAAAATAATGCAAAATTTTTTTGATGGTTCTCCTGGCAAATAGAACAAAAATCACCTAAGTAATTGGCGAATGATTGGTGTGTTTTAAGACGAAATGACTCCATCAAAATTGCTTTAAACACACCTTAATGGGCTAGAATTTTAAAAATTTTTCAGGGGAGATCAATTTCTGAAAAAAGGTTTTGCAAAAAGGTTTTGCTTCAGACCTAGCATTTGCTAATGTCAGGGGGGGGGGGTGTTAGAGGGTGTCCAGGTATAATAAATCAAAATACACAGGTCAAAGAAGTACAATGTTGCCTTTTTAACTTACGTTACAAGAAAAAAACCTAAACAAATTATGTAAAACATGGTAAAGATAATTGATATTACAAATATGAGTTTAAAAATTATATTCTTTAATAATAGTATTTAAATAACAAAAATTTATATATAAAAAGAATAAAATGAGTGAGACAATTGGAATGTCAAAAATTTAAAAAAATTTTCAATTAGCTAACACATACCCTTACATATTTTTGATATACCACAGTTTAAGGAAACAAATATTTAAATAATAGTGTAACCTAATCCATAAGAAATTGTTCTACAGATAGACAATGATCTTTTTGTTTCTATGTTTACTTCCATTTGTAAGTTTTTTCAGTGTGTATTGATGTAATTGCACTTTCATTGAATTTATCAGATATAAGATATAAACAATATTTTAATCTAGTAAATTTTATAATATTTTAAATTATATCTTACATTTTGTGTTGAATTTTTTATTTTTAAGTTTACATTTATAAACTATTATTGATAAATGTAATCAGATTTATTATTGCTCAAAATGACAAAATGTACTATGTTTCTACAATACTACACAATAAAATTTCTAATCCAAACAAACATACACTGGTTTTTTCTCCTGATCTCAGTGCAGTCTTTGTAGGAGTAGCACTGCTGTCCCAGGAGGAAGGCACGAATTCTGTGGTACTACCACAGCTTGAGTCGTCTCGACATTCATCTTCTTCCTCCCCTGTTTCTTGACTCTTTGTAGAAAACAAATTTATTAAAATATAAAATAAATGATTACATCATGTATAACTTATTTAGAAGGGAATCCTAATTGCATATTATAGTACATATAACTTCTATAATATTTTTTCCAATTTTACATGTTTGTTACTGAATCAATAACATATTAATTACCAGACTATAAAAAATACATTAATATAAGTATAATAATACAACTATTATTAGTTCAGATGATTGAGAAATGATATGGGAAAAAACTTGCGAAAATAAATGTCTTCTGTTGCTATTTTATTGGACAAAATTTAACTTTTTAAAAACTTTTTTTAAACTATATGACTACAAAACCTGATAAGTAGGTCTATTATCAAGTTCATTTGTTAAAGATATTTATAAAATGATCCATTGTAACTTCATAAAACCTATAACAGCTAATGTGTAGATCTCTTACAGGCTAGTAAAAGTGTAATTAAAGATTATTTTTGACATCTCTAAGGTTATGAAAATGGTAGCATGTAATGGCAAAGACATGGTACTATTTAATTTTGGCCTTCTTATTTTGCAACTCTCCCATGCTACAAAGAGTAAAGCATTAATTATTACTTCTTCCACAGGCAAATGTAAAAATCAACTGCTACTTAATGCAGCGCAGCAGCCTATGGCCATCTTGCTCAAGATACTGTTCAGAAGGTAGTTTTTGGCCAGTTGTAAGTTAAAACTTGTAAAGAATTATTTGAGAAACTCTATAGTTCAATAGAAATTTACAATCCTTAGTATCTTTACAGAGCACAAAAATACTTCTATGATAAATTATGACAAAGTAGTAAAATTTTTTTTTTTAAACAGGTGTAATGTAAATGTAAATGTAAATCTATAACAATTTTATTATAAAACACAGAAAAAATAACGTAGTTTACATGTTATATATAACTTATGTATTCTTGACATTATAAAACCATACATGGTTGCTAATTATAACCTATTTTATAACTCTTCTTCAATATTTAGAAAATCCAAGCTTGTCATCCCTGATAAATTACCTAAATCCGGGCAACCTTGAATCATGTTCATATGAAATAGTTAAAAAGCCCAGACTGCACAATTTTTTTTCTACCAATAGTTATAAAGGAGAGAAATTTACATAACATAAAGATATAACATTTTTAATTAAATACCTAGCTAATTATATATCAATTTTTATACACCATACAAATATTATTAACTTTTAGAACCCCTAAACTATTATTAGAAACCAGAAGACACACCATACATCAAATCAATTAGATTACACTATAATTAAGTGATACTTAACTAAGTGAATATGTAAAGCCACTTGCTGATACATTTCGAAACAATTGTTCCTTTTACGAAGCAAAGCCTATACTGGCAGTGTCCCGGCTAGATACAAAGGTTGTCGCTGTGAGATTTATGAGTGTAGGGGAGGGATTAAGTTGGTTGTGTGATATGTAATGGAACAGTGTTGGCTTCAAAATGTGTGTGGTCATTTAATATGTTTTCTTTATCTGTTGCACCGTGTTTATAAAATACTTAGTATTTTTCTAAAGTTGTTAGGTTTTTACTTTGTTTTAATATGTGGAGAATGTTTAAATTAGTATGTATGTCCGTGTGTTTATGTGTATGTGTTGTGTGTTTTTTACATGTTTTGGGTAGCTGGATTTTGGGTTTCTTTGAGTGACAAGTTCTTCGAAGCGTGTGTAGAATGACCTACTGGTTTGGACGATATAATAGGTGGGACTATCGTTACATGTTAATTTGTAAATAGCGGATAGAATTGTCTGTTTTTTAAAGGGTTGTATGTGCTGTCTTAAAGTGTTTGTTGTTTTGTAAGATATTTGGTAATAATTTTTTTTGAATGTGGGATATGTATTTGATCTTTTTGTGTGGTTTGTCAGCGTGGCCATTTGGTGATGTTGTTTATGTTTAATTTTCATGTGTAAGTTGTCTATGAGAGTATGTTGGTAACTGTTTTGTTGAGAAATATATTTTACTGTATTGAGTTCTTCATCATAGTCTTTCTGTAGCAAAGGCATAGTGATTAGGTGGTGTAATATATGATTAAGTGCAGCGTGTTTGTGTTGTGTGAGGTGATTGGATCCCCTGTATTATGTATAACAGTATCGGTGGTTGTTGGTTTTCTGTATATTTTGAAATTGTGTTTGGTGAGGTAAGGTCTAGAAAGTTTATTTTATTGTTTACATGAGTTTGGTGAGTGTTATGATTTTGTGAGCGAATTTATGTGAAGTTTCATTTGCTGTGAGCATGTTTTGTAATATTTAGTGTGTTTGTTCAATGGGTACATTAGTGTAGAGGTTTTGTAATATTTAGAGTGTTTGTTCAATGGGTACATTAGTGTAGAGGTTTTGTAATATTTAGAGTGTTTGTTCAATGGGTACATTAGTGTAGAGGTTTTGTAATATTTAGAGTGTTTGTTCAATGGGTACATTAGTGTAGAGGTTTTGTAATATTTAGAGTGTTTGTTCAATGGGTACATTAGTGTAGAGGTTTTGTAATATTTAGAGTGTTTGTTCAATGGGTACATTAGTGTAGAGGTTTTGTAATATTTAGAGTGTTTGTTCAATGGGTACATTAGTGTAGAGGTTTTGTAATATTTAGAGTGTTTGTTTAATGGGTACATTAGTGTAGAGGTTTTGTAATATTTAGAGTGTTTGTTCAATGGGTACATTAGTGTAGAGGTTTTGTAATATTTAGAGTGTTTGTTCAATGGGTACATTAGTGTAGAGGTTTTGTAATATTTAGAGTGTTTGTTCAATGGGTACATTAGTGTAGAGGTTTTGTAATATTTAGAGTGTTTGTTCAATGGGTACATTAGTGTAGAGGTTTTGTAATATTTAGAGTGTTTGTTCAATGGGTACATTAGTGTAGAGGTTTTGTAATATTTAGAGTGTTTGTTCAATGGGTACATTAGTGTAGAGGTTTTGTAATATTTAGAGTGTTTGTTCAATGGGTACATTAGTGTAGAGGTTTTGTAATATTTAGAGTGTTTGTTCAATGGGTACATTAGTGTAGAGGTTTTGTAATATTTAGAGTGTTTGTTCAATGGGTACATTAGTGTAGAGGTTTTGTAATATTTAGAGTGTTTGTTCAATGGGTACATTAGTGTAGAGGTTTTGTAATATTTAGAGTGTTTGTTCAATGGGTACATTAGTGTAGAGGTTTTGTAATATTTAGAGTGTTTGTTCAATGGGTACATTAGTGTAGAGGTTTTGTAATATTTAGAGTGTTTGTTCAATGGGTACATTAGTGTAGAGGTTTTGTAATATTTAGAGTGTTTGTTCAATGGGTACATTAGTGTAGAGGTTTTGTAATATTTAGAGTGTTTGTTCAATGGGTACATTAGTGTAGAGGTTTTGTAATATTTAGAGTGTTTGTTCAATGGGTACATTAGTGTAGAGGTTTTGTAATATTTAGAGTGTTTGTTCAATGGGTACATTAGTGTAGAGGTTTTGTAATATTTAGAGTGTTTGTTCAATGGTTACATTAGTGTAGAGGTCGAATGATACAATGGTGGAGTTGTGTAGTATGCGGGTGTCTTTAATTTTGTGAATAAGGTCTAAGTTATTGCGTATGGATGTGTGACTGTGGAAGTTTATGTTGCCTCTGATAAGTTTATCTGTGTATTTGGCTAGCTTATGTGATGGTGCCTGTGTGTGATTGATTAGTGGATGGATGGGTGTGTTTTCTTTGTGGATTTCAAGTAACGTGTTTAGTGTGGGAGCTTGGGGTTTCATTTGTTTGTAATTTTTTGTTTGTTCTGCTTTCATGATTTCAGTGCATTTATTTAGAAGTTTTTAATTTGTATTTGAAATTTTGGTGTGGAGTCTGATCAGAGTTTGGTTATTTTGTTTTCTGTTATGAAGTTGTTTACTTTCCTGTCAATGTCTTGTCAGTGCATTACTTAAAGGGGCAACTTTAATTAGGTTACATTTAATCGTGTAGGAATAACACTTCAAAACTCTGAAGCTTTATTTTGGCACATTCAAACAAATTGTTGCCAAGCAATTTTATGGATAATATTGCAATTACTTAAATCTTATAATTACAAGATGATAAAAGCTCCTGTAATTGAAATGAAAGTATAAAAGTGAAAATTTTGTACACTAAAACTAAACCTTTTCTGCCCTAAAAATAATTGAAAATTATAGTACATATTAAAGCGATAATTTAATGTGAAGCAACTATAAAGTCAAAATACCCAGAGGACAATTATAATAATGACATATAGAAATATGTGAAAACTTGCCATTATTAGTTAAATGAAGATTTACATGAAATAATTATCTTAACGTTTAGTGTTAAATGGAGATGCTTGTTTCAGGAGACACATATCTTTATAAACTTTTTAGTCCATCCAGTAGTACTTACTGTAAGCAAGTATTTGCATATATGGTAACTTGTACAAGATACAAGATGCAGCTATGAAAATAATGAACTGTTATCGCTATACCAATTAAACAATCATTAAACCGAAGATACTTTGGCAAGTCACATAGCCCCTTCTACCTGGCGCTCAAGTTTCATAAATTTTATTAAAAATTCTGTCCGGTTTCACCACATTCGCTACTTTCAACAGTAGGGTCAAAAGTCACTGGGGAAAGGTAGAACATTATTCATAATCTAAACCATTTGTTAGGGAGCTTTATAACAAACTTCACTGTATGAAAGCTGAGATCAAAATCAACAAAGTAAGCCTTACCAAAAATTTCTACAATGGTATTAGCAATAATAACAAAAAGGAACCTCCCTGACTAGACCAAATTACATGATGTAGTACTATAGGAGTACAAAAAAATATGGGAGGTCAGGGGCAGAGTGGAGGTTATTGGAGCCGATAGATAAGGGAGTATCTCAAGCTAGGGGGGGGGGGGTAACACTGGTGGTGTTACCTAGGACAACATCTGCAGCACTACTAAGCATAATACAAAATTCTTATACAGCGGTGTAGAGATCAAAGAAGGACATATATTGAAAGGACAGTAACAAAAAGATAGGTTTATTTCAAACGATAATGGACAGCAATTTTGTATGCCTCAGTCTGTTTTTTCCAGCCACACCCTCAAATACAAATAGTTTAAGTTGGTGAAAATTGGAATAGGATAATGTACACTAAGAACATAGAAAAACAGGATTAGATAAGTTAAAGTAATGAAGAAGAAAACTTACTTGCAGATCAGAAGTAGAGGCGAGGACAGCTTTCACAGCTTCTTCTCTGCCCCCCTCCTAGAGAAATATAGAGGAATAAGAAGAAGATAGAAGCCATCACTCAATAGCAAAACCTCAGATATTCAGGCAATTTGCATATTGTATATAATTGTAAGTTTTGAACATTTTCATGTCTAAATGAAAATTATTTTTCTAACAAATATTTTCATAACACAAAACATTTATGAATCTAGTTTTTTGTTACAAAATTATAATGCAAAAGAGCATATATTCAATTATTTACAAAGTTAAAAAATGAAAGTTTAAGACAATTATACTAATTTGAAAATTATTATTTCTTTTGTTATTGTTATGAGAAAACAAATATGTTGTTCAAAAGCTTTGGAATATCTTGTTATTAAAGTAAAAGTTTAAGTTTTTCCAACAGAATGAAATTCTCACGATTTGAAAAGCCTATACATGAAATATTACAATTTGTCACAAAATACATTGTATTTTATGGGCCAACTATCTACAACTCATCTTTAAATCTAATTTCACTTTTAACTTCATTTTTCATCTGAATATAAAAGGTTTCACTGTAAATAGAAACAAAACTTTAAAAAAAGAATAATAAAGTATGAACAGTTAAAGATGCAAGAATGACATCTTTAAATATACATAGTAACAAAGATATTAAATTATTTATACAAAACAAATCAGAACATTGGGTGGAAAAGAAAGGCGAATGAAATTGTAGAATGTTAAAACCAAGAGAGAATAATAAAGAATAATTTTAAGCGAGATACATAAATATGAACCTTCTTGTAAAATTCTATCACAAGATGTCTATAGTGGAAGAGATTTCAAGTTAATAACATAAAATTATATTAATTGTTTTAGAATAAAAGAACCAAGAAGAAGAAAACTTATGACATTACCGAGAAAACCTGTAGGCCCTTACATTTTTTAAATTTACAGGCTAATTAAATTTTTTAGAAAACCTCTTCAATTTTCATAAGACCTCTTTCATCAATTTTCACCAATATCTCTGTATCTGATAGAATTGACTGCTATAGTTTGGCATTTGTAACATACAGACCTTCCTAAGAAAGAAGAATTAGCTTTATAAATATTGTTCAATTACAACTTTTTATCACTTTTTTTGTTTGTAAACTGTGTTATCTACCCTTTAAAAATAATCTTTTTTAGGCCTCCAATCAGTCAAATGGCACTTAACAAATACAAGGGTTGTTTGCATTTGAATAACAATATAAGTGAAATAATTTTCTTCATTTAAAGTGAAAGTGAAAGGTTTTTTAGAATGATATTTTGAAATAAATGAAAAAGATTTATTTTTAAAAAGTAAAAAATAAATTTAAAATTCAGACAAAAATTATTGTAATACAAAAGGTATCCTGATTTTAGTAGTTTTTATAGTTGAAACAACCAAGAAATGCCAGTGTTCACTGTTAAGTTCATGCATATTTATTTCTTCATTTCAATCCTGTTGTTTTCATAAAGTTAGTTTGTGATAAATCCATTAGTCCTCTATAATATCAATAAAGTCTTGAACTATTCTACAACATTTATTGTTCAAAATAAAATGTTACAGTAATGTTCATTGCCCATAAATTGATTTCTTTATCATACAAAAATATTGATAAAAAGAGAAATCTTATCTTATTTACATGAGTTGTTAAACATTAATATCTTATGTTGAGATGAAATTTTGACAACAGCTACTTTCTGGATTTGTCCTAGTTATCTGTTTGTTTTATGTATCCCATCTTTTATTACTTCCTACACATTGTGCTTCATGTTAAAACTCCTCTCTTGTTTTTCTAGTTTTCTTTCTAGTAATTGTGGTTTAAGATTTAAATTTATTTGTTCTTTTTTTGTTTCTCTGCAAAAACATTTGCCAACAGTATTCTCATCTATTCCTACTGTATACAAAACTGCCCAATGGTGACTAATCTAAGAGAATTAACTAAGATCATACAATGACAACATACCTCTCTAAAAGACTTGCTCACTGAATGGCATTTATTAACATTAACCTGAACACCAAATCTACTTCCAAACCCAAGTACAAATTAGAACTTTAAAAAAATCAAAATTGGCTGTTGGCTTATCGCCTAGTACCTCCTTCAAGAAATAAACACAGTAAATGCAAGATTCTTAACACTGTATGTCAGTAATCAGATCCAGGTAGTGGTCTTGGAAAAGGACCATTATAAAAATATCCATGCACTATACACCTGTAATTATCCTTTATAGTTTATATTTCTGAACTAAAACCAGAATGGTTTAAACATGGAGAAAAGTTTTCGTTAAATAATAAAATTTTGGTAAAAATGCAATGGCAATAAACTAGTTCATGTCAGTTAGTAAAAAAATTAGTGTTGCCATGAGTTTAAAATAATTACACAAAATAACTACATAAAAAATATGAAGGAGAGTTTATAATGAATCTTTACTAGCCACTATCAGTATACCCTTTTCAGTTATTCATGTAAGAACACAAACATGTAATACAAACGTTTTAAGAGAATTTGGAATTTTAAATTGATCCTATAGGCTGTGACTCCTCTTGCAGTAGTTGTCACACTGATTAAAGTATGATGTGCTTCACTCAACAGAAAGAGTGGCTCCACTGACAGTAGAAAATTAAATATAATTTGTCGCTTCACTGCATAATCCCTGGTAGTTCAGTAAAACATCAGTAAACAAAACGGTTTCATCATACCCCATGAAAACATTCATAATATTGAATGCTGTGTGCTTGTAATTTACAGACATCATTGATTAGACAAGAAGAAAAAGTGAAGTCCTCCAATTATAAGTACTAGGATGTCTGAAGGCAGGATTCATACATCCAATAGTAAAATCAGAAAGCATTTGGTCAAGTTTTTAGACTTCTACCCCATGCCTGAAGACTCATTTGACTACCTGATATAAGTAGTATCACCAAGAATTAAGAAAAAGGATACAAAGCTAAGAGAAACTTTAGGATTAGATTAACAACTCTTATACGTGGAAGAAGTATAAAATAGGATATTTTCCACTTATATAATAAGCTCAAAGTTGAGCTCCATAATTAGTATGAAGTATAGCTACTATATAGTAATCCCTCACTATTCACAGGAGTTACGTTCTCTGAACTTACCGCAAATAGTAAAACTGTGAACACTGAAACCAAATGTATATGGAAAGGGGGGGGGGTTACATTCCACATACAAAATGTTGACATTAATTACAGCTATACTGTACACTTATAATACAGTATGATATATTTATGTATTAAATAATTACGTACATATTTTTTATTGTTTACTTATGTTTTCATTCAACACAAACATTTTATTAAATATGCATGCTCACATACACATATCATTCTTGTATGTCGTACACATATCAACACGGTCGTATTAGTTAAACACTAATTATAAACAAATAATCTAATAAACACTGTGAATTTTATTTTTAAAACCTATTTTAATTTCTGAGTGATTTTTCTAGCTCTTTACACATTTCTTTAAATGGCGAAGTGCTTCTTTTATCTCTCGATTAAATTTTAATGCCAAATTTCCTTATATTTTCTTCATTTTCCTTAATGTAATGCACTGTCGACTTGACACTAAAATGCTTCACTATAGACGCTATGCTTTCACAACATTTTAATTCACTTAAAGGGTTAATTTTCTTAATCAACAGCTTAAAGTTTTTTTTTACCTTTTCTTATCCCTATCAGAGTTTGAATAAACTACTAAAGGAAAAAGATGAACTACACAAAACAGAGTCACTTAACAATTCTACAATTTTACGAGACATTTTGAAAACTAGTAGACACGACAAGGAGATGCGACACTTGTTTGGTAACTAATGGGGAAACAAATCTGAGTTAGGTACGGTCGCCGGATACGATTATAGATGTTTGGATTTCACAAAAACTACTAAATCAGCAATAAGTAAACAGATGTGATGCTAGACTTATGCATGGAGTAGGATGCTTATGCCGGGTTGACTCATCGCTGTTTGTCTGTGACAATAATACTACTTGAAACATTGTTATAAATAGGGTACCTTTTGAGTAACAAATGTCTTACACTGATATCAGTTTAATCAGATTTCTTTGTGACAAATAACTGGATTACTTTACAAAATAAATATGATAAGAACACATTATATTATGCAAAAACCTCTGTTTTTCAAACTTATATTTTGCTTTTGAAACGTCAACTTTAAGCTGTATATAATATGTCAGAAGACGGGCAACACAAAAAAAGCAAAAATATAAAAGAGTAAATATGGAACTAACTCACCATGAAAAAACAATAAATATTTTAAAGTTGACTAGTTACTACAATACAAAATTTAAAGTTAGACTAGTTACTACGATACAAAATTTAAAGTTAGACTAGTTACTACGATACAAAATTTAAAGTTAGCCTAGTTACTACGATACAAAATTTAAAGTTAGACTAGTTACTACGATACAAAATTTAAAGTTAGACTAGTTACTACGATACAAAATTTAAAGTTAGACTAGTTACTACGATACAAAATTAAAAGATCAAAACTTACCTTCCAGATGAATTCCCCACTTGATGAAGAATGTTCAGATTCATCGGATGTATCACTTTCCCAATCGGGAGTGTATCGTTCAGTATCATTATTATCGGCATCAATAAATGAAGTGGTCATCATATCATCTTGTTCAATTTGTTGATTTGTTAGTTCTAATAACTGACCAATTGTAGGCCTCCAAGCGCCTTTATCTGCATCTTCTGGTGATGGCATTGGTGCTTTTGATATTATCATTGGTTCTAATGCTAGTGTCATTCCTTGAAGTTTCCTTTCGCGTTCTTCCTCGGGTGTTACATCTTCAACTGTTACAGTTACTTTATCATTAAGATGAACATGGTTATTAACAATACTTTCTGCCAAGACACTAAGTGGAACTACTGATTTAGGATGTAAATATTTTGAATTTTCAATGAAAGAATCTTTTGTGAATTTGTCTGAAGTACTTTTAACTGTTTCTAAAGTTGGTGTTGAGGAAAATGATGATAGCTGTGAATTATCTTTGCTCTCATCAGATAACACAGAAAAATTTGGTGTTGATAAAGCTAATGTAGAATTTATATCACACCTTCCTACAATTTCACTTATATCTATTAAAGGTGATTCAGGTGTGAGGTCATTCTCCAACTTTGAATTAAATTTGACATTTTCTAATGAATTCTTGTTAGGTATAAGTTCGTCAACACTTGGCCAACCATCAGTTGTTAAACTTACAGGTTCTGTTTGGGAATCATCTTTTGTAATGATTTTTTGTACATCAGGTAGCAAAACTGATTGTAGCCAGTTCTGTGATCCTGGAGAACTCTGTATAGGTAAAGATTCAACTACAGGAGATTTATTTGATGAGATCAAAATTCCATGTGAATCTTTGTGATTAGGTATTTCTTTACTGCCTGTAAGCATATTACTATTTTGCAAAGCTTTGTCTTCGATGTTGACCTTATTATCAAAAATCTCACTCTGTAAATTCTTCCCAACATCCCAAACTCCGTCCTTAATTCCATCATCCATTTTATCCACAGATATTAAATCATTTTGTTTTAAGACACCAATATCAACAAGTTCTTGGACAATTTCTGCAGCTTCATTATTTGGTTTAATTGAAATTTCCTCAACTTTATCAAATACCCCAAAATCAAATGGTAAACTTGGAGGACCACTGTCAAACAAATCAGATAGTACTGAAGATGGTGACAAATAAAATCCAGAAAGACTTCCTGTTTCTGAAGAAGAAAATGAAATTGCAGCACCTGTCCTACTTGATCCAGTAGACAGAGGTGAAGCGCTATCAGGATTCAGTGTCTGTTTATCACTCTCATCATCTAACTGAGCTAAAACAAATGTATCCGAATCGACAACAGAACTGATCTCATCCTCATGTTGAAGTTGTTTTACAAACGCCAGTTGAGATTTTGGTTTTGGACTTTCTAGTAAAGTTGCGCAATTTGTTTCAGTATCAATTATCAGAAGATCGTCACAATCTTCTTTTACATTTTCACTGACTTTTATCATTTCTTTCCCCTCTAGGTCTTCAACAACAATAACAGCTGTATCACTCTCTGTACTATCAGAATCAATATCTATCTCATTTCGGATATCATCTTCAAACAAACTTTCAATTTCTTTTGGTAAATCTAAAAATAAAACAGGACTAGATTTACCAGATGAATCAGAACTTTTTTGATCATCTAGTAACAACGATGATTGATTTGAACTCAAACTTTCTCTTTCTTCATAAATAGGTGAAAGGGGAGCAGGATAAGTATTATATTGTATAACCATATCAGTTCTCTCTTCTTCAGGAAATTCATCTTCACTCTCTCGTCGTTCAGGATTTTGTGCACAAGGTAGCTTCTCTCTCAACTCATTACGAATCGCAGTAACAAACTCTTCATCTATGTGAAATGAAACATAGCTATTATCTTTAGAAGCATCTTCGGCCAAGATTGGAGCAGGTAACCAACCACTTGACTCTTCGTTCTTAGGTGCTGAGTAATTTGATTTTTCTGTTACAGGTGGATGTAAATACCAACCAGAATTTTTTACTTTATTGTCTTTTTCGTCTGTTTCAAAAAACAAGTCAATGTCTGAATCTAAAGCACTATCCAATTTATTAAATCTATCTTCCACTTGATTTTTGGTAAGAAAATCAACTGATTTTTCAGGTATTTCTGAAGACAAACAAAACAATTCTTCAGAATCTAAAACCTTTGATGCTACATTTTTGTCCAATTTCATTTCGTTTTCTTTTGAATGATTACTTCTCTCCAACTCAAGGTTATTTTTATTATTACTATCAAATAAATAAAACTCATTTTTAGTTTCATGCAATGAATTGTTTTGTAAACTTTCCCTTTGCGAACACTGTTCCGTTAAAATATAAGTTTTTTCATGTTCATCACTAGAATTTGGTGGATCTCGGTCAGACTTGAGCTCATTATTTTTAGAGTAGACTTCTTCCAGTTCTGCTTCTATATCTTCCAAGTTGTATTTTTCATCACAAGCATCTTCAACACTCTCGCTTAAACTCCCTTTGTCACGAAAACCGGAATCACTGCTCCTTTCATCATCTGGAGTAAGAAATTTCCCATCTTCTTCATCTTCAACAGACGTGCTAGATCCCTTTAAACAAAAACCTGTAAAAGATAATCCTGATTTACTGAAATTTCAAAACAACATTACTACATACATTATTTCTATAATTGTTATGCCTTGTGAGTCATTAGCATGGAATTAGAGTATTAAAAAGTAAACAAAAATGGTTAATTTTTAATTAAATATTTGAGTTTATTTTATTGTTTTACAGTTAATAGCAGTATAGAAATGATAGTTTTTCTAAGTACCTCCTCTTAGTCAAGCACTATAGTTAATCACTTATTATTATTAATAGTAATCAATTATTATAATTGTTTTATAATCTTCTGATAGGGCTTTATAATTAAATGATAAATTAAGAACAGAAATACCTAGTCCATTGTCCTAGGTACGAGAAAAGAGCGAATGAATTTTATTAAATTTTCCAGTATGGACCAAAATATAACACAATGTGAAAACTACCATATTCTTATTTTGGCCACTACAAAAGTTTGAAAACCATAACATCATTTTATCTTGGACCATATTAGTGTTTAATAGCACTTTGTACATGCAATTTCACAGGATCCACAAAAACATGAATCCTTTTTATTATTACATATATGAAAACAAAGGTTGTAAACCAACAACTGCCTCAAAGAAAATATTTTTTTCAGTGGGTATTTTAGGCAGTAGCATCGGATGTTGTAGATTGTACGTTATGACACAATATTCAAAAGGACTTGGTGAATCACTTCTAAAAGCAGCATTTAACCTGGTTCTGGCTTTATTTGGGTTAAGCAAATTGCATTAGGAGTGTGGTCTTTCTACTTAAATATCTATTGATTCTACATGGAACAAGAATCCGTTATTGGTAGTTTTACCTATTATTAACCTTATGCTTGAAATTAATGAGATATTTTTCATATTTTACAGGTCGTTCTGTAATCATCAGATCTGTTCTTCTATGTAAACTCTGTACATTTCACTTAGAGGTGATACTCTTCTAATAGTGACTGACTAATAGTCACTTTTATAGTGACTGGTATCCGAGGAAACATTTTAATATGATTGGTTTGAGGTCAGTTAGCTTTCTAATGTTATTGTATTTATCCTAAATATGGTAATAATAATACAGATGCAGCTGCCTGGAGTGACTGATTAAGATCATCTTCATCAATTAAATCTATAGGACTCATAGTTTCTGTTGTTTTATCTCCAAGTCTTCGTGATGGCTATATGTTTTTTAAAGATAGCAAATGTGTCTAAAAATGATTTTAATCACACTTTTATATCTTTCCATCTTCACTTTTATAAAAAATAAATATATGATACTATTTCCTGATTATCATTCTTATCATTAGTTAATTTATTTTTATAGGCCTGTTTACAGGCATTTTTCTTAATAAGTCACCACAAAAAATCATTTGCAAGTTGTATTCACCTAGTTTATAAAACCCTAGTAAAAGATTAATTTCTCTGTATCTGTCAGTTTATGAAATTTGCACCAACCTTGTTTAACTTTTAAACAAGCTTTTTGGGCCTAACAACATTAGATCCATTTGGATCTAAACACAAGGATTTTGAAGTTAAAAACAAGTAACGTTTACAAGCACTGCAGTAGATTAAAGCAGCTTCTCATACCACTGTCTGTGTTGAATAAACCCTTTCCCTTTTTAACAGGACAACTAACGCTCAAACTACTCTATTTTAAACAGTATTTTGAACTGACAAGGGAATATGTCATACATTCAAATAGTCAAGCATATCCCTGACATGGATCAGCAGATCCAGATCTGTGAAAAACAAATTTTGAATATTGTATGACATAGCCCCTGTTATGTCTAAGACACTCAATTGAAATCTTTTAACCTCTAAAAAAATCTAATCCAATCTAAGGAATCTGTTTTTGAACAACAGACGAATAGAAAAAAACTAAAGCAAATATAGTTGTCAAATTACTAACTGGTACTTTCTGCTTATCTCCAGAATATGGTATACTTGAAAAAAATTGTGATTTTTTACACCTCTATCAAAAAATTTATTTTTTATTGCCATTATTCCAAAATAATAAACGGAAGTTTTGTTGTAGACATAGAAGTTTGTCAATATATATCTGCATACTAAATCCAATAAAGCTAACTGAACTGTTTAAGTTTAGAAACATAGAAAATATAGATATAATTTATTACAAATCTATTTATAGGTTCAAATGAAGTTATCGAGATTCTCGACTTTAGTTACATCTAAACAAATATACATGATACCAAGCAAATAAACATCGCAAAAATTGTTGAGAAGCAGTTAACTAGAAAATTATAAATAAAACATTATTAAAAAAATACAAACCTTGTGAAAATTTGGCTACATCTTCTAATCTGTTTTTAACTTCCTCCATTTGTACATCTTTACTATTTAATCCGTTAAACTTGTCTACTTTCCTGGCTATTGCATCAGTGCCTTCAACACCTTTCACTTTGAACTGCGGAAATCCTTCCACACATTTATCACTGAAACAAATTTCTCTAAATTCTGGACATTCACTATTATCATCATTGCATTGGTTTAAATCTACTAGTTTTTCATCCACAATAAATGTGTCATTTATATCATCAATAACGCTTGTGTAGGTTTTGTCACTTTTACAATCAATAGCTTCGTTTCTTTTAACACTATCACTACAAAATGTGACATCAGAATAAATTAATTTCTCTCCAGAGTCTACCAATACTTGATTTAAAAGTTCATCCCAGTTGTGCTTCTCTTTAACCTCATTTTCATCATCACTTTTTAATAAGTCCTCATTAGGATCGATAACATCAACTGTCGGTTTCCCAAATGTGGTTTTCAAGCCCTTAAAATAATCTAAGGTATAATCTTCACATGATCCTAATATCACACACATTTCATTTTCATCTTCCACATTAAATTTATTTTTTGAACTTAATGGCACAACAAAAGTTTCAGATCTGTTACATTCATGTTCTGCAATAATACTTTCATTCTTCCTAATACAAGAAGCACTTGAATCTAGCGGGCAATATTTATTATTGACAGAGTTAGAAAATTTACAAATATCAGCAGATTTATCATGTTCTTGTTCAGAAAAAATATACTTATTAAATTCAAGTTCATCTTCTGATTCATCTGAGCTTGAAACCATTATTCGTATTTTCCTCCTTGGTCTTGGATCATTCTGATAAGGCAGAGTTTCTTCAGGTTCGCTGTCAATATCCAAAATACTTGCTTCTGTAACAACAATTTCTGGTACAAAATTATTGAACATTCTTTCACTACTTAAAAACCTTGCATCATATTTAAAAACTTCATTTGAATCTATTGAGTCTACTGTAGATGAATTATCTGCAGTTGTTTTTATAACCACACAGTCAGTATCTTCTGTTTTAGATATCACGTTTTCAGAGTTTATATGTATCTCATTACACTTGAGTTTTCTTTCTGGTGGGTGATCAATGGAACTGAGGTGAATGTTGTCATGTAAACTGAAATTATCTGAAACATTACAACTAATTGGATCAGTTATTAGTGGCGTTTTTGAAAGAATATCTCTTTTACTTCCAGGATTTTCACTTTTTGAATTCACCAAATCAACAAGATTATGAAAATTTTCATCTAACTTATTTAATTCTTTTAATACTGGTGCTTCAAAATCTTGCTTGAGTGTTATCATCTCAAATCTGTTATCATATAATTCTGACAAAGGCAAAACATTTACTTCCTTTTTATCACACATTTCAGAATAACCCAATTCATTTATGTCAATAATAGTTTTATTAACTTCTTTTAAGTTTGTAGCTTGTAAAGTGTGTTCTTTGTTATCTTGTGAAAAACTATTGGGAGTATTGAAAGTAACAGTTGCATTAGTCTTATCAACAATACTAGAATTAACTATTTCTTTTGTATCAATGCTGACGTTAACCCCACTACTGTTGTCTCTATATTTCTCGCTTTCTTTTTCTTCATTACAAATATCTTTATCATTTTCTTGTGTTTTAATGGGTTGACTTGTAATTGAATTTGAATCACTATTTGTCACTGGACTGTTTTGTTTTGTTAAATCATCTAAACTACTAAGTTCTTCTTTTTCTATTTCTTTGTATTCTGTTTTAACATTATCAATTAAATTATTTTCAGATTCAATTTCTCCTATTACTTTTGTCATTTTATGACTAGTTTCATCAGCAACATTTTTTGTGTTATCACTTTCAAAATTAGTGATCATCGGCTTAATGTTCTTAAACTGTGTTCCTTGTATGTGCTTATCACTGTAATCACTCATACCATTTATGTAGTCCTTAACACTGTATTCGGTTGTCAATATACAATCACCTGTTTGACTGGTGTTGTTCAAATGATTTGAACTATCTATATTTACATGATAATCATCAACTGTTTTGTCAATTTGTTTGTTTTTCGTCACTAAATTGTTTAGTTGATTGGCATTATGTTTAAATGTTTCTGTATCAACACAGACTACATTTTGAACTTGCAATTCTACATCCCTTACATTTATATCAGTATTTATTTGGTTATTACTTTTAGATTCTTCTGACCTGTGTATATTTCCACTTTCATTTTTTGTTTCAATCTCCGAATTATCCGACACAAAATTTAGAACATCATTCTCTTGTCTGATCTGCACTTCTAAATCACTTAAATTAATGTTTGTATCACTTAAGCTGTCTTGCTTGATGTTCTGTACTTCTAAATCACTTAAATTAATGTTTGTATCACTTACGCTGTCTTGCTTGATGTTCTGTACTTCCAAATCACTTATATTAATATTTGCATCACTTGAACTTTCTATCCTATTACTTTGGAACTCATTCATAAATGGAAAAAGATCACTTGTAAATGCTTTTTCATTATCTATAAAACTACTTATTTTAGAATATAAATTGGACGTATTATCGAATAGCCTACTTTCATCAAACAAAAGGTTCTGGACACAATCACTTTTTACAATAGGAACACTTAGGTTTTTCTGCACTATATTAATATTTCTATGACTAGGAACAATCGCCATATTGACAATATTGTTCGTTTGCAAATTATCTACAGATAAGCTTGTTTTTTCCGAGGCATCATTGGATAAAAAATTCATTTTATCCTTATCCAATAACGTAGATGTTTCTGGAACTAACAATGAACTTTCATGAGACTCACTTTCCTTCATTCTCCACTCAGCCTGAAGTTGTTTTAGAGATTCTTGAAATTCTTCTCCTAAAACAGCCCCTCTTATATTACCTTCACTACCAAACCCGATTGAGGTCATCATAGGACTTGGTTTATAACCGTATCTCTTGACTTTCTCTATAGAGTACTGCCTCGTTAAAGATGGTAACGAATCAGATTCATCACTACCATCACTATTTTCAATATGAGTTAATACCATCAAATCTGTGACACTTTTAGATTTTTCTTTAACTTTCTCTGAGAATTCCCCTCTTTCAATTCTCCCTCTCCATGTTTCTTCTTCAGTATCAGTAGAAGAATCTCTTCTAACAAGACTATCTTCTTGTAAGCTATCTAACTGCATTCCTGAATCTTTATAAGCTATTGGACCTAACCGAAAGTCCAGTACAGGATTTTCATTTAAAACTATTGAATCTTTTAATGGACTTTCTTGTCTACTCGAACCTTCTGAGGAAGAGGTTTTCTCCAAAGCCAAAGCATCATCCAAGTCTTTAATTGCTTCTGATATCTTTTTAACAAATTTAACATCTTCTTCACTTGTTGTATCTACACCCTTTAACCACGAATCAAATTCTTCTGTTACAGTTTCATTTCTATCTTCCACATGTCTGGTAATATCTTCAACAGATCCTCTTAAGTTAGTCATACTTGGAGACAAGTGACGTTGAATTGTTGATAGGCCAGATGAAGTGAAGAACTCGCCTCCTGAGCTACTTGTCACTGATAGTTGTGGTGAAGCAGTGATACTTGGTGACAGATTAACTCCTTCAACAGATAGTTTCTTTATAACATCTACAACTTCAGGGTCAGTTGCTTTAATTTCTAGGTCAACACCAGAGTCAAAATCACTCTTGATTGTTAGTGCCTCTAGGGTAACCTAAAAAAACGTAATTAACTTATTAGATTAATGTATTTACCTAAACATTAAAACACTATGTAAATTATAAAAACAAAATAAGGATGTTAATTATATAAACACTATACTATAGCACAAATAAATTCAGGCAGGAAAGTATGTATATAAGTAATATAAGGAGGTTGATTTTGACTTTATACTCTCTAATGGTATATTGGACAATATTTTCAGGAATTAAAAAGTATTAGGACAAAGAAAGTTTCTAGGAGGCAAGGTCAAAGGAGCTTTCCATAGGGGAAGTTTGTGACTTTCAGTTTAGAATAACTATTAAGGAAAGCCTTATGCTACTATGCAATTCATTATTCTTGATAAATTCTCCAATTCTTCATGAGACCAAGATGCTAACGTCAAACTCTGGGGTTTTATGGAGAAATTATCATTGAGATGTTGAACAAAATACAGTTCAATTCCCATAACTTGAATTACTGTTCTATTACTAAAAACATTGGAACATATGTTAGTATGTTATACTTGCCTATATTAGTACTTACCATTTGAGGATGGCCATTTCGGGAGATGTGCCTTACTGTCAATTCAGACCATCATCTTTGACATAATGGGACACATGTCCCGAAACGGCCATCCTTAATTACAGGCAATTATGTTGTAACATACTACCATATGATCAAGTGTTTTTAGTGAAAAACTAGTGGCTCAAAAAAAAGGAATCAAACATAAACTTTAATATTTTAGAAGCAGAACTGAAAAATGTGTCCTTGTTACTTTTTCAGGAGGGTAATACTAGTGATTGAAATAGATAACTGATTGAGACCAGAACAGCAACAGAAATGTCAAAAAATGGTCAGCGACTTTTTCAAAAGAATTTGAAGGAAATAAGTATTTTCTTTAATTTAAAATATAATAGGCCATATTATATATTTTAAATACAGTTCATTACACAAAAATTAGGATTACTACCGATTCACATTAAATACCTTTTTTCATGTTTTTATAGTGCTAGTGAGAATAAAATTGATACCACTGAATTTTGAAATGGTTAGGTATGTAATGTACTGTAATCCTATCAATAACATAATACTGTATTAAAACAGATACAGTGTAGTTTCTGTAAATACAGTACTTTGTGCATACAGTAAAGTACCATACTACACCTAAGTACTTCACTGTATTTTTGAGACATAGAAATTCAACTAAATACAGAAATGATTCTACTATTTAAAACCAAACTGAGTGGAAATAAATATCTTCAAAGAAATAAAAATTATGCTTCTATCCAAGGGATAGTAATGTTTTTCGGTCAAGCAAAACAAGTAAACAAAATGATTCATCAAACACGTAGCAAGCGATAGATCAATTCTTAGAATCTTGGAATTGATATATAGACTACTTGCCAGTCATATCTGATACTATAATACTGTATAATAAAAAAGTTAGAATTAATTCATTCATATGGTACAGTGAGATTAATTAATCCTTCCAATATATATATATATATATATATATATATATATATATATATATATATATATATATATATATATATTTAGGTTAGTTTTGGTTGGTAAAGATTATTTAGATTTTTTGGACTAGGAGACTGACAGACTTACCTTGGTAAGAGTCCACTCTGTAGTCTTGAAATAGAAACACATAAAAGCACTTAAATTATGAATATGGATAGACCAACAGCTCAACATGCTGCGAGTCACAACATCACAACTTTTGATGACTGCTATACCACAAAAATAATTAAATCACTCCCCCCTGATTGCAATCCCTCAGAACTGAGAAGGTGGGAACTATCATACCAGTGGTATACCAAGTCCAGAGAATCCCCTAACCTCAACATCAGATAAATCCATTCATTTCCCCCCCCCCCCCAAATAGCCTTATCTCTTTTCCCCTGACAGACTTATATAAACTACAATCACTCATATGCTCATGGGAACAATATATATATCTTTAATCTGTGCATCTGTGACATCTGATTTCTACTCTACACAATCTGTGATTACAATTATTTTATTTCATTCTCTCATATTTCTTTTTGTGTTTTCTCTTCGATTGACAAAGACCACTGTGTGGATGAAATATATCATTGTTTAAGTGCTTTTATGTGTTTCTATTTCAAGACTACAGAGTGGACTCTTACCAAGGTAAGTCTGTCAGTCTCCTAGTCCAAAAAATCTAAATACTTTTTACCAACCAAAACTAACCTAAATATATATATATATATATATATATATATATATATATATATATATATATAAAACAATCCTTCCAATAATTTCTTGTTATAGGCTACAGATATTGAAACAATGTGTTTTAAATTAATTTAAATAAATAATTTAAGGAAAAGTGAAAATGTTTACTTTAAAAAAAAATTTAATTGAAAAGCGAAATCGCACACTTGAAACTTGTGTAAGTCAAGGTCTTACTGCATTGTTTTATATTGTAGATTATTTGTTTTATTATATTTCTTTTAATTATGCAAAATAAAGAACTGTATTTGGTATACAGGGTGGCGCAAAAGTCATTGTACAGTTGATAAATAAACAACAATAACCCTTGCTACAAAATATATCATCAGTATATTTGAAACTTTCTGATGATGCTAACGGTGTTAGCGAAATGTACATCAAGGGAATTCAAATATTTGTAGCAAGGGTTATTGTTGTTTATTTATTATAATTACGCTACTGTGCTCTGTATAGATTTTGAACTGTACAGTTGGTTGAAAAACAAATTAATATTACAGGAAGATGTAGTACAACAGTTTTAGTCCGTGGAGTTGGTATTAAAAAATGCTGATAAGTAAGAAGCATCAAGTTGGCAATACTCCTCGTCAAGGACAAACACAACAACAGATCCAATGAGTTCTTGAAAGCGTGATTTGCAACATTTTTGTATTTGTTAAACATTTTTACAATGTTAACAAAAGAAGAAAGAATCTTTTTAAATAACATGGATCTGTTACGGATGCACCAAGATCTAACCGCCCAACTACAGTCTCAACTGAGGACAATGAATTGCGGTATGTTTAGCTATTACCAAAAGTCCACGAAATAAAACCAGACAATTAGCATCTGAGCACGAAAGTTACACAAACGCAATGTTAAAGTTCACCTTCCACTCCATGTAGTTCGCTACATGAGTTGCTTGAAGATGATCTAGATCGACCTCTTCAATTTTGTGAATTGCTGCTTAACCAACAAAAACTCAATCCTAGCTTGTTCAATAAAATTGTGTGGTCTTATGGCGCTAATTTTAAGTTAAGCGGTCAGGTTTACAGACATAAGTGTACTTACAGTTATGCTGACAATCAAAATGTTATATTAGAAAATCAACTAAATCAACCTGGTGTGAGTGTTTGGGGGGCAATATCATCATTTGGCATACTTGTACCATATTTTTTTGAAAGAACTGTAACAGGAGAAAAATACTTGGATATGCTTCAGAATTACATGGTACCAGGACTCATGACGTGTGCTGAAGACTTTCATCTGTACTTTCAACATGATGGTGCTCCACCACATTATTATGCCACTGAAATCTGCGATTATTTGAATGAAATTTTCCGAAGACAAGTTATTGGACAAAGGGCAGATATTGACATGCCTCCCACATTCACCAGATATCACGCCCATGGATTTTTTCGTATGAGGTGTAGTCAAGGACTCTGTTTATTGTCGAAAGGCTCAGACCCTCGACGAAATGGAATACTTCATACACTAGGCATTTGAAGATTTTTGATACCAGATTATGCCATAGAGTATGTAACGTATTCGAGAGAGACTTGAAAGATTTATTAGTGAAGACGGAAAACACTTTGAACATAAACAATAATTGTAAGTTGTAAATTGTAAGTTTGTTTGTAATAAACAATAAATTCAGTCTTTGTTTACTGTAGCGTGTAGTGACTTTTATGCCACCCTGTATAGAGTATATTATGTTGTATCTCATTCTTTAAATTATTACATAAGAACGTGTATTAATGAGCAGTGGTTTAATCTAGAGTATTTTGATTATGCATTGAGAATATCTATCTGGAGACCAAACATAAATTTCTTTAAACTGAACAAAATGTTAACATTATTAGATTGTAAATAATTGCATATAATTAAACAACTAATATTATTAAAATTAATGTTTTTTATTGCAGTAATTGCTTTTTTTAAAAAAATATTTGTGTGATAGAATAAACATAAAATATGTAAAATAATTATAAGAAATTAAATGTTGTTTACATATTTGTTTCAGAATAATTTACTGTGGATTTCTGTGCTAACTGGATTGAAATTAAAATGTCTATCACTAATGGTAGCCAAAGAAAAACATACAAACGATCAATTTAAATTTCCAATATAAAAGGTCTGTTCAAAAAATACGCGAACTGTTTGAATTTCGCGGCTCAAGTTAGTTTCAGGAGAATCCGCTTGGTGTTGCTAGGTTTGTATAAATCAGTTGATTAAAACGCGGTATTTCAGTCGCAGACATCTTCATTTGTTAATCAGTTACACATAGTTTAGTAAAGAGTGTTTTTTTTTCGTTTGTCGGATTGTAAAATGGACAGCCTGACAGAGCAACGAATTGCTCTGAAATTTTGTGCAAAACTAGGGAAATCTGCAACAGAAACATTTGTCATGCTTAACACGGCCTACGGTGACGTTGCCATGAAGCGTCTGCATGTTTGACATCAGTGGCATGAACGTTTCAAGGGTGGCCGACAGTCGACTGATGACGATAAGTGTCCTGGACGTCCTTCAACTTCAACTGACGACCCACACGTTGACTACAAAATCAACACCCTAGTGCACGAAAATCGACGTCTGACCATTAGGGAGCTTTCCGAAGAGTGTGGGATATTAGTTGGATTTTGTTACGAGATTTTGACAGAAAAACTGAAGATGCACCGCACCGCTGCAAAATATGTGCCACGCCTGATGACCGACGACCAAAAAGTCAATCGCGTCTGGATTTGTCGGGAACTGATTGATCGTTCAAATGAAGATGAGAACTGTTTGTCAAGAATTATAGCCGGTGATGAATCATGGGTATATGGTTACGACATCGAAACGTAGGTCCAATCATCCAAATGGGTGAGTTAAACGTCCCCAAAACCCAAAAGCTTGCCAAGTTCGGTCGAATGTGAAGGTGATGCTGACATTTTTTTTTTTTGAAGCTAAGGGTGTTGTTCACTACGAGTACCTCCCTGAAGGCTCTACAGTCAACCAGATTACCTATATTGAAGTACTAAAACGTCTGAGAGACGCGGTCCAACTCAAAAGGCCAGAACTGTGGAGAAGTGATAACTGGTTTTTCTATCACAACAAGCTCCAGCTCACTCAGCACCCAGAATTCAGAGTTTTTGGCCAAACACTCGATCACTGTTCTTAACCATCCCCCCTCCTACTCACCTGACCTTCCTCCTTGTGACTTTTTCTTATTCCCAAAACTCAAAAAACCCCTCAAAGGAAGAAGATTTGAAACGATTTCGGAGATTAAGGTAAATCTGCTGAACGCCATCACAAAAGAAGCGTACCAGGACTGTTTTAACAAGTGGAAACACCGTTGGGATAAGTGTGTGCGTTGGGGAGGAGAGTACTTTGAAGGAGACACCAAGAGGATTACCCTGAAACTAACTTGAGCTGCGAAATTCAAACAGGCCGCGTATTTTTTGAACAGACCTCATATATGGTAGTTTAATTCAGGTATGCAAGCAGTGCTTAGAGTATGTTTTTGTAAGCTGTTGTCGCATCATTAATGCAATAACAATGTTTTCATGAAGACAACTAACTCAGTTTTATAGCTAGCTCAGATACTGAAATTGTTTTAAATGTAAAAATCAAGATTTAATTGTTATTAAATGAGTATAATGCAACCTGAAACCATGATAAAGCTTCAGCCATGAAGAGAATTAATAGGTAGAGCAAAATTGTTAAACTTCAAACAGTAACAAAAATAATAACTTACTTAAAAATGAAACTAACTCTATATTTTTATTATATTGAATATAAACACATTCATTTATTTTTAAATAAATTGAATTTTTCATTTCAAACTTTAAATAAAATACAGTCGGCACCGCTTATTGTGATCACGGTTAATGTTATCATTCGTTTATTGTTATCGTTTCATTGAAAAACAAACACGGGCGTATATTAATACATTGTAATTAGGTCGCTTATTGTAATCATCTGTTCTCTTATTATTATCATTTAATTTGCCATGCAAAATCATATGCGTCAACGTATACTAGCATAGACCAAGTAAAAATGTCTACAAAGTAGTGTAAACAGCACGTGCAACACACAATGACGCCCAATTCATAGTATGTTTATTTTTAGAATGACAAAAATACTTTATAACGGTTTCAGCACTTAGCACAGTTCTCAGAATGTCTCCCTTACTCTTTGTTTACGCAAACACCCTAGCCTCGCTGAGTCGACTTTAATTGTTTGTTAACATTAGTTGATGTTACTACTGAACCATTTACAGTACAGTCCTACTGTATTTTTTAACAGTGAATTTTTATGAACGTTTATTACAGTATTTCAGTGTGATTTTACATAATTTAATTTTTTAAAATCTTTTTCGTTTGTTTTGTAGAGTTTAGTGTCACTTGAAGTTTCAAAGGACAGTATAGCAAGATGTCCGAATCTCAAAAGAAACGAATTAAGTCTTAAACAAAAACTTGATATTCTAGATAGATACAGTAAATTACCAAAAATGAGTCAAATAAACGCTGCTTCTCAACTTGGAGTTTCTCAACCTCTCTTATGTAAAATCTTGAAGAACAAAGAAAAATTCTTGTCATTATCAAAGTGTAATGCAAATGTTGACAACAAAAGACATCGTTCTGGGAAGGATCCGCAAGTGGAATCAGCTTTGAAATTGTGGTTTAAAAATGTTCGCGAAAAAGATGCTCGAGTTGACGGCCCACTAATGCGTCTAAAAGCTGAGGATCTTGCCAAAAAAATGGGAAAACAGGATTTTAAAGCCACAGATGGATGGTTCAATCGATGGAAGAAAAGGGAAAACATTGTTTACAAGAAAACATGTGGTGAAAAAAAATGCTGATTTTGTTGGAGCTGAGGACTGGTTACAATACAAATGGCCAAAGATTTTGGCCGAGTATTCTCCTAGCTGCATATACAATGCAGATGAAACAGGACTTTATTATCGTGCTTTACCCGAACATACTTACTTATTTAAAAATGAAAGTGCTAATGGCTGTAAAATATGTAAACAAAGAATAACTGTTTTGTGTTGTGTTAACATGGTTGGTCATAAAGAAAAACTCTTAATTATCGGTAAATCTAAAAATCCACGGTGTTTTCAAGGTATCAAAAAGCTACCGGTTGAATATCATTCAAACTCCAATGCTTTGATGACATCAAACATTTTTAATGAATGGCTGACTAAATGGGATACCAGCCTCAAACGCAACATTGTCCTTCTACTAGACAACTGCACTGCATATAATGACATAAGCACTACGCTTAAAGACATCAAAGTGATTTACCTTCCGGCCAATACTACATCAATTATTCAGCCATGTGACCAAGGCATAATTAAATATCTCAAAAGTTTTTATCGACGAGAGATGCGTGCTAGAATTATAGAAAATATGGATGAATTTCAAACCCTTACTTCAAATAAATTGGCTAAAAAACTTCTTTACTCGATGCTATTCATCTGATAGCAAAATTTTGGAATGAAGTTTCTGAAAAAACTGTGAAAAATTGCTTTAGAAAAGGTGGGTTTTTTGTTGAAGAAAATCAAGAGCAAGCTACATCTGAGGAAGACTCTGAAGAGAACTTGAAGCCTTTCGATTTGTCCTTAAAAGAATATACTGAGTGGATGGAAGTTGACGATATTATTGAAACCGCAGCGGAAATGACTGAAGACGATATTTGTAAGGTAGTTGCTTCAACATCAAAAGTTACTGAAGAAGAAGGCACCGATGATGACGAAAATGATAAATGTGTACCACAAAGATCTAAGCAGGAAGTTCACCAAGCTCTTGAGATTCTAAGGTAGTTTGTTCAACAAAAAGCAGAAAATTTCAACAAACATTATGAATATGAACAATTTATAAACAATATTTTACGAGAAGACTACAGACAGTCACATATAGAGGAATTCTTCGAGAAAAAATAAATGTAAATTTGAAGTGTAAATAAGATTGAAGTGTTTTATAATAAAGTTTTATGTGTTAAAATGTTTTGATCAAGTATTTTACGTAGTTCTATATATTTTTTTTTCAATTATGCTAGATTCAGTGTTTAAAAAAATCTACAGTGGAATAAAATAAACTGACATGAAATATGCCCACTTTAACAAGTAGAAAACTAAGTTATAGAAATTCTACTACTGTACATAAAACTGTCCGGAATAGCATCAAAATTTGGTAAGTACAGTTTAATTATAGTGTTACAGAATTAGAATTACTTAATGTAATGATAGGCTTACATATCGTTCAGAACAAACAGTTGTGGCCATAATACAGTGAGTTCAATGCAGTACGGCTGTAGACTACATCGTGATTAAGCGTTCGGTTATTGTTATCAAATATGCTTCTGACAAATATGATCACAATAAGCGGCGCCGACTGTATTAATTATTTTATGTATGACTTTAACATTATTGAAATATAAATATTTTGGTTCTCAACCAACATCTGTATAAGATTAAACAACTCTACTTGAATACCAAGTTTTGAAATATATATATATATAGATATAGATTTTTTGGACTAGGAGACTGACAGACTTACCTTGGTAAGAGTCCACTCTGTAGTCTTGAAATAGAAACACATAAAAGCACTTAAACAATGATATATTTCAACCACACAGTGGTCTTTGTCAATCGAAGAGAAAACACAAAAAGAAATATGAGAGAATGAAATAAAATAATTGTAATCAAATTTAATCAATTTAAAATCTCAAATACATATATATATATATATATATGATAATTTTGTCAATTATTGTATTTATAATTTTAAAACCAACAACAAAATTGTTCCTTACCTCAGGCACATGATTATCAGTAATAGGAATACTATTTGGTTTCAACGTTTCCCATCTCCTTTCAAAATCCTCATCAGTATCTGATACTGTAGAAGTTTGAAGGTGTAGTAACATTGCAAGGATATGTTCAATGGACGGACGTTTACTACACATTTGCCAACACATCTGCATTAATGTGTATCTATAGAAGAAACCAAGGCTTTTATTTCTTTACATACAAACTAATAAATCATTGTTCATAACATTTGGTTCAAGTTTAAATCATTATATTACCACTAGGATTAAAAGTGCTAAATATATAGTAAACTTTTCCCTTATAAGTGAATGTGATTCCAAAATATTTGAGGCAAATCTTTGCAAAATTTTTAAATTCCTCCCAATTTGCTGGAGCATGTCTGGCAAAACTTCTTTTGAAAATCATCTTGAAAAAAAAATTAATTTCAATGTTACTTCCAGTCTCACGAGTAAGTTCTTATTCATAACTCATCAGCAATTCTTTAATAACTCTCTTATCGACTTGAATTATGACGTCTGATGTTTTTTATTGAGAAAAGAATGATGTTGAGTTATCTTGTTGCGATTTAATTCTACATGAGAACTTTACTACAATAAACTCTTCACTTCATATCATAACAGTTTATAAGTTAAAAATTTCAAGGTGTTAAGTTGACCTTACAGGTACAATTGAAAAAAGTTATAAAAATTTCTATTTTTATCACAAAATGTCTCTCTGTAAACTATATTCACTCAAGCAGCGTTATTTTACTGTTAGTAAAATGTTTTTGAATAAGCAACATGGAAATAACAAATTACATACGAGGGGTATTCTTAAAGTAAGGACCGCTTGAAAATTTTTAAAAAAAACAATAAGAAATTTGCAAAAACTAATTTTATTTTTGGAATCTGCATACTTTTATCTATTTTTCTACATAGTTTCCAAGTTTTTATAAACACTTATCATATCGCACAACTAAATTTTGGAAACCTTCTTCATAAAAACTTGCCGCCTGCAGTGATAACCAAGAATTCACGGCAGTTTTCAATTCATCGTCATCGTCATAACGATTGCCGCTCAAAAGATGTTTCAGATGACGGAAGAGATGAAAGTCGCTCGGCGCAAGGTCAGGGCTGTAGGGTAGGTGGCCAAAACTTCCCAGCCAAAAGAGTCCAATGCAGCTCGGGTCTGAGCGGCAGTGTGAGGCCTTGCATTATCGTGCAGAAACAAAATTCCTTTTGTGAGCATGCCACGTCTCTTGTTTTGAATCGCTCTGCACAGCTTCCTCAGAGTTTGGCAGTAGGCTTCTGCATTTATTGTCGTTCCTCATTCCATAAAGTCGACCAGCAAAACACCATGAGTATCCCAAAACACGGAAGTCATGATCTTGCACTGTGACAAAGTCTGTTTGGCTTTGACCTTTACGGGAGATTGCGTGTGTCTCCATTCCATGCTTTGTTGTTTCGAATCGGGAGTGAAATGCGAAACCCACGTTTCGTCTCCAGTTACGATCTGTCACCATTTTCGTCATAACGAGGTCAGAAAATTCAAGGAATTCTCGAGTCTTTTGTGTTTGTCCTCCTCCGTCAGGAGTTTAGGGACTCAACGCGAGCACAGTTTCTTAAAGTTTAATTTTTTATGAACAATTTTGTAAATAACAGACCTCGAAACTTCCGGAAATTCGTGTGAGAGAGTAGTGATCGTGAAGCGTCTGTTGGCACAAATTTTTGCTTCAACTGAAGCCAGCAAATCGTCTGACATTAGAGATGGACGACCAGATCACGTTTCGTCATGGACATTGTTGCGGCCATCTTTGAAGTCTCGAACCCACTTACGCACTTTTCCTTCACACGGCATTAGAACCGTAAACTTCAGAAATCTGTCGGTGAATTTCTGCAGCAGACATGTTCCTTGCCGACAAAACCTTATAACCGAACGAACTTCGTGAGGGGTGGGCGATTCGATAACCTTGAACATTTTGCAAGCACAGAATACAACGCACAGGTTAGCTACACAACTGTAACTGAGCGTAGTTGTTGCCAAGGCATGCCAGGACGTAATGCAAGCGCTTGTTGCGGCGTGCATGCGAACTATGAGGAAAAATAAACAAAACGGCCCTTAGTTTAGAAATACGCTTAGTATATGATTTTTCAAAAACTTAAATTAACCTAATCCTGGATTACTCAACTAGCCAATACTAGTTTATTAGATTAATCAGGTTTGATAATCAGTCCCTTTTAAAATTAAAAATTCATCTTGAAAATTTGTATTTCAATTTTGTTTTCTTATGAGTGAACTGAAAGAAAGTCAAATGACAACTGAAGAAAATTTGATTCTCACCAAAGCTTATCAATAGTCATAATTTGATATTATTTTATCAAAATAGGTTTTCACTCCTATCTGTTGACTACCATGCAAATATTGTGACCTTTTTTCCAAGGTATTTGAATCATTCTGGACCTTTTGAAAATATCACACACTTAACTATGGCTATATTATTGGATTTTATGGAAACCTTTAAACAGTTCTGATTATTATCATTGCTTATACAATAAAAAAATAAGTTATGTCCAAAAACAACAATATAGTTTGCATTTTTTTAAACTATTTTTGGATGGTCTACGTTGGATTCAAATTGTAAAACTGTATTAAATAAGCTATTATATATTATTTTGTATAAAACAAAACAAAACAGGATAAATTATTACCTGCTTAAATTTTGAAATTAACTTATTTTTCAATTTCTCTATCAGTTCCCACTCTCAAATATATATCTTGTTCAAATTTTTAGTCTTTAATAAAAAATCTTTTTATTGATCCACTCAAGTTCAAATACATTTTTATTAAAAAAAGTTCAAATACATTTTAAACAAATATTAATTCATTAATTAAATTTAATGAATTAATTTTAGTTTTATATGAGAGAAAAATGTTTTGCAAAATGGACAAGATATGTAACATAGATATTTCGGCTCATAAAATAAGTGATAACATATGATTTCATAAGATGGCTAATTTTATAAGTTGTGGTAGAACAGCTGTTTTAATGGATAGGTTATGTTACTTTATTTATATTAATTGTAATTATTTAATAAAAAGTAACTACAAAATAAAATTTTTCTTTGTTGCCATAAGTAGGAATTTTGACTTTAAAATTTGTTTGTTTATATTATTATTTACTATTTATTAGGAATACACTGTGGTTGAATATACTCAAAAATCTCTTTAACCCTACAACTGGCAATCGCCGCATTAGACGGCGACAGACGCTTTACGTGGAGTGGCATCGCCGTCTTACACGGCGACCGAACGGTTGCTTTATAATCGATGTTTTTCTCGGCATCTAATAATCAGTTTGCGTAGTACATTACACAGTTAGTTTCAAAAGGATGTGGACTTTCATTTTATGTTCACCCAGAATATTTTTACCTCTATGGCCTTGCTAAATACCTCCCGACAAACAGACAGCTGTGAGCTGACGTAATGTTTACGTTTTTGACGTATATGCTCCCGTCTTTGTTGCTTGTTGTGCACTAAGGTTGTTGATCTGTTTTATTGTAATATAATCATGGACAACTTACTTCAAGTGACATTAGGGAACTATTAGAATGTGATAGTGATGATGCTGATAGTTGGAGTGACATTTCAGATGTAGAAAAAATACCGGAAGACGTCGGGGTCAACCGGGCTACGATCCCTGGCAAAAGGTTAGGCCTCTTCTTGATCATATGAATGCTGCAATGAAAAATTATTTCATACCCAAACAAAACATTTCGATAGATGGAAGTTTGATAGGCATGAAGAACCGCTGCAAATTTATACAGTACCTACCTAAGAAAAAACAGCAGATTCGGTATAAAAAAATTTGAGACATGTGATAGTGACTCCAGTTATATACTAAATGTTTCACTATACAGTGGAAAAGAATTTTTGGCTAATGGAGATGATCCTTTTACACAAAAAGTTGTTGTCAATGGGTTGCAAATTTGTCAACTCCTTGATAAGGGATACCATGTTTTTACTGATAACTGGTATACAAAACTGCCTCTTGCCCAAGAACTAGCTTCAAGAAATACTTTTTTGACAGGAACTGTCAATAAAAATACTAAAGATCTGCCTGTAAATGTAAAGAATGTGAATTTAGGAATTTAAAAAAGTGTTTATTACCGGTATAGGCCCTACAGAGGCAAAGTTTTATTGGTCAAATATAAACAGAAGAAAAGCCGTAAACCAGTTTACTTGATTAGTACCGGCTGTCATGCTGAGGATAAGATGATAAGAAGCAAGCATTGGTCTTCAGGCAGTGAAACCCATCATGATTGACAGATATAATCACAATATGGGAGGGGTAGACAATAGTGACAAGTCCATCTATCATTTGTCTTTAAGTAGGCCTACCAAAAAATACTAGTAATAGGGAACATTTCTTGGAGCACTTACCCGTACGCACCGTGTTTGTGCAATTTGTGTAGATAAAAAAGATGTAAAGAGGGTCAAAAGTGTATACTGGTGCCCTGGATGCAATGTAGGCATACACCCAATTTGTTACAAAACACTGAAGCACTTTTACAGGCCTACTAAGTCTGTAAAAAAAAGGAAAGTCTCTAAATCCGACTAAACTGACCGTTTTTTCGGTGTTGTTTTGGATATATGTTTGTGAATATAACTTTTTACCCGTTAGAAATAAGTGTACACATGACTGGAACCTTTTTTTTCTACATAAAGTTAGCTTTATTTTGTATATGTTAAGTTTTGTGTATTCTTTTGTGATTCTTAGTGATAGACTGTCAAAAACCAAAATTTGTGCTTTCAAAATATGAATTTTTTTTTCTAGAGCTGTAACCATGGAAATAAAATGTTGAGTCACATATTTCCTTATGATAGTTTTATTCTGTGCATTTTTGTGATTAATTTGATATATTATACATCACTATAATTATTTAACTTTTTTTTTGACGTATTTTAAAAAAAAGCCTCTACGGTGGGGTAAAAACACCGCGCCACTACAGGATTTTTGACTGCCAGTTGTAGGGTTAACCATCCTCAGAGGAATAACATACAAAGAGTATTTATATGTTATCCCTCTGATGGTTACTTAGTAACTGAAATGTACATAATGGTAAAATAAAAAAGTATTGTGGTTAAAAGGTTTTTGAGTATATTTATTATTTATATTACTTGTTCAACAAAAGATTAGTATTTATGTTAATATTCAATTTTTACATTGTAAAAAGATCATATTCCTCAAATTTTAAAACATTTATCACAAATAGGATTATTAGTCAGAGAAACACAAATTATATTAACAACAAAAGCAGTATATGTTAGCCATCAAGTTGTGCAATAATTAACTGTTGCTATATTTAAGAAGTAAGTTTGAATGTTAAATATTAATTACTAAAATTGTCTTTTCTAATTTAAGATTAAATAACACTAGGCAATGTATTTATAACAAAATACTCACAAATGCATACTATGAAGGGTGTGCAAGCTTGGGCAACCTAACCTAACACCTTCCTGACACAATACTTTTACAATGACTTGATCATCTGACAACTCGCTATATGGCAAACAACCAAACTCACAGATCTCCCATAGTACAACACCAAGGCTCCAAATATTTGCAGATACTGTCACCTGAAACAATTATAAAGGGTGTTATCATATTACTATAACATTTACAAAGAGTCTAAGTCTTTATACACTGTGTGTTTATAAAATAAATCATGTATAGCAAAACTTTTCATATCCGATCTGTATAATGTAAAATCCGCACATGGGAGAGGTTATGTAATGATGTACATTTGTACTACATAATTACAACATTTCCAATTGGAAATAAATATATGATTGTTTTAAGTAAATAAGTTACACTTTTTGAAGATTGTAATTATATTTTAATAGCAATATAGAACTGTATGTACAGTTTCTTATTACTGTACTGTTCATACATACGAGGCATGTTCGGAAAGTAAGTACCGGTTTAAAAAAAACAAGTAAAACAATTGTTTTTCAACAAAATTTTATTTTCAAATGAAAGTACATACCTTAAACTATTTTTCGACATAGTTGCCACCGATGTTCAAACACTTGTCGTAGCGGGTGATCAATTTGTCTATACCCTTTTCATAGAAGGTTCCTGCCAACAAATGTAGCCACGACTCCACGACAGTTTTCACTTTATTGTCGTTTTCAAAGCGTTGACCGCCTAGCCCACCTTCATGTCCAGGAACAAGTGGTAATCAGACGGAGCCAAGTCCGGACTGTAGGGCGGATGATCGAACTGCTCCCAACGAAACTGTCGAACCAATGTTTGAGTGTCACTAGCAGTGTGTGGCCGAGCATTGTCATGGAGCAGCACAATTCCATTACTGAGCATTCCTCTCCGTTTGTTTTGAATTGCCCACCTTAGTTTTCTTAAGGTTTCGCAATACCATGCTGCATTAATGGTTTCATCTCTTGGGAGAAAATCAATCAGCAAAACACCTTTCCGATCCCACATGATTTTTCGTGCAGACATTGTCGTCTTGAATTTTTGTTTCCTCGGGGATTGCGTGTGACGCCACTCCATTGACTGCTGTTTGGATTCCAGTGTGACATAACTGACCCAAGTTTCATCACCTGTCACAATTTTGTTTAAATATCCTCACCATCATCATTGTACCGTGTGAGAAAAATCAAAGCACTTCTGAGTCTCTTGGGTTTGTGCACGTCATTCAGCATTTTTGGAACCCATCGGGAACACAGCTTGCGATAACCTAAGCGGCCTGTAACAATTTTGTACAAAACAGTACGTGAAATTTGGAATTCGTTGGATAGCGTTGTCATAGTGAAAAGTCTGTTCTCTCGGATTTTTTCGTCAACTGCCCTTACCAGATCATCGGTAGCGAGAGACAGTCGACCGCCCCGATTCTCGTCATGCACATTAGTTCGACCGCTATTGAACATTCTAACCCATTTTCTCACCATTCCTTCACTCATCACGTCTTCCCCTTAAACATCTCGAAGTTCACGATAAATTTCAGCCGGTTTCACATTCCTTGTGTTCAAAAATCTTATTACAGAACGAATCTCACAATCGGCGGGAACACTTATTGTCTTAAACATTTTAAACGTTCAGAGAAAACTGAAAACACAACGTACAACAACTAAAATGGTGTGACTCGATAGCCAGTGAACAAGGACGACTAGTGCAGATGCGTGGAACACCGATTGCAGCGCTACGGCGGCAGTAGAATGAAACGGTACTTAGTTTCAGTATACGCCTCGTATGTACCTTAATTATCAATTTTGGTAATATAATGGTGGTTTATTTGTTTTGTTGAACATGTTTTTTTTAATGAAATATCCCTCCACCTTTGAAAGAGTAGACGATCGGCTACTGTTGCTTTGTCTCATTGTTTGACATTCTCGATCAGTTGGTCAAATGCCTGGAAAGCTTCGCTATGCACCATGGTGTGTTTTCTTTCATTATCTTGGCAGGCACTGGCTGTGTGCTCACTAGGTCTATAATATAATAATTCATGGAAAAAGACGCTTACTTTATTTTCATGTTACATCTGGATATCGGAGGTTCTGGATATGAGAGGTTTTACTGTAGTTAGATCTTGATAATTATTAACATGTCCAATATGGATTTAGCAGCAATGTAAATACAAAGAATATTTTTAAAATAATTGTATTCTTTAGATAATTTTTTTCCTACCTTATATTTTCTTATTTTTAATAATATATGCTGAAAATTACTCAACAATTTTCCAACAAAAGGTTGTACTGAACTCTTGCAAGACAATGTATATAGCATGACAATCTTCCATGGGTAAATAAATGAATAAATTTGGTCCCAATGAATAAATATTTGCTTTTTTTCTTATTAATTTTATATTTTGGTATATGTTGCACACACATTCTATATGAGTACCGCTAGAACCTACTATACTCAGATATTTACTCATGTTCAATAAATCTGAAAAGATGCACAATCATGAATGTAAATTTATTTTGATTAACTTGAAAATTTCTACCAAATTGTATAGAATAGGCTTCTTTCATAATTTATCTTTATCTTCATTCTCATTTCTGGCATAAAAAACAGTTTTTAATCCAAATCAATCTTGATTACTTTCACCAGTTTTGAAAAATGACAGCAATGTTTCAACTATTTTACATCTATCAAATTCTATTAAGATTTCAAAAATGTCTTTTCTATTCGTTTAGAATTTATTATGCTTGTCTGACCTAATTAATTACAAGCATAGAACTCATGAATTCATTCTACAACAGATAAACGATACAAAATCAACTACTTGTATCTAGTAATAGAATTAAAAATTTGATTTTGTTATTGTTTACAATTCAAATAATTAGCCATTTCATCAATTGAGTCTTGAATATTTATAAAAAAGCTTCTGTATAGTAACAGAAGTTTTTTTTTTAATTTTAGTTAAGGAAAAGTTTTAGATTTTATCCTTATTTCTTCAAAGAGAGAATTATTTACAATTCATAATCCAATATAATCATAAGTATTAAGATCCTCTGAAACAAATGAAAATTTTCAGTCATTTCACAATCATTGATACACAATCATTTGTCTTTTTATTTGGCTTATCTAGAAAATTACATTTAAAAAAATTTGTTTTTGCAACCAAAGAAAAATTTTGTATTTTACACTTCAGATCAAAATTTTATTAATAATCCTATGGTAACTTCTTTTTAAAGTGGATTTTAACATGAAAATGTATATTTTTGTTTCTTTTTTTTTTATTTGTGCATAAATAAATCATCTATAAATTTATCATATTACTAGTAGTTATTCTAAACATCTGACCCAATATAAATACAAATGACAGAAAAATTTATATAAACTTCAATTGTTATTGTAGTATAGTTTCGACTTAGAAAATTCTCTTTTCAATATTAAACCAGAAAAGAAATTTGTTCATTTAAGTAAAACAAATCGGTTTCACTCCATGAAAGATTAAAGACAACTCAATGCTCTGGATGTATCTTGTTATATCTTACATGTTGCTACAGGTAGGTTATAGTTGTTTAGACATCAGAACAGGCCTAGGTTTATAATACAGAACATACAATTTTTTTAACCATTTATAGGCTAAAAATATTCAATTTTCTTATACAATATTTACAATGAGTTATTTTAAAGATTTTATATTTAAATTATGAATTTATTACTACAGTGACATTACCATTTACATTTAAACCAACCCTAAATGTCTAGAGTTTAAACAAATCAATTAAAAATGACTTATTGCTAAAATAGCTTTAAATGATAAAAACCTACAATAATGATTATTTTAATTCACCCAAAGTAAAATACATTTTTTGTATGTTGTCACATTAACCCTTTGATTAGTAACATGTGTGTGTGCCCTAATGTTTGGACTGGGAGCAACACATTTTTGAATTTTTTCCTATATCTAATTTTTTTAAAATTACTGTACTATTTTTAATATTTGTTATGAAAATATTTAATATTTAAGAAATTATAAATTTTGTCAACATTAGTAGCAGTTCACATTTTCAGTTTTGGATTGTCAGACATGGTAGTATTTTCACACAAAGTCGTAATATTTGTTAGTTACCGTAACAATTTTAAATGCCCGATTTATTTGTATCAAAATCATCCAACTTTGGAACGAAATTATTGCCCTCGATCCATTGAAAAGTGTAAATTACTGCACAAACTACAAAATTATCGGTAAACACATGAGGCAAACCAGACTTTGCACACAAAATAATTGTGATTATGTACTCTGTGTAGCATTTATGGTTCAAATAATATCAAATATTGAACCTAGAGTCTAGTACAATACACATAAAAATGATTTGTAAACATATGGCAATGCTAATCTGAGAGAAATGATAGAACTTTCACACACAGAAATGCTTCCGCTCCCTGTAGCGCAATCTCACCCACTGGTACGTGAATACTTATCAAAGGGTTAAAAAACTACCTTTGAGAAATATTTCCTGTAAATCTCTTTTACATCCACCAGTACAATTTTTGAAAACTTACATGGCTGTACTGTCAAAAATGTATATTTTTTGTAGTCAGTCAGAATACATCCACTGTTTGACAAAAAACAAATGTGAAAAGTTTGTTGGTAATTCTTCACAATGTTTTAATGCCATGTTGGCTATGTAGCCATTATTTTCATACAACCTCAATTACTAATAAATTTATCAAGTTGCTCAAAATGAGTTAAGTAAACATAGTAATGCTAAATTGAACACAGACATTAAGTCTAAAAAAAAATAAGCTACTTACAGGTTTAGTTTCTATAGTGGTATCAGTGCAATGCAGAGTTTCAGGTGAACACCAACGAATAGGAATAGCAACATCTTCAGTTATGTAATAATCATTCTAAAAATAAAATAAAAATACTATCAATAATTTACAAATAAATTTAATAATTCTAAACATGACTACATATATATAATTTTAAACAATTAAGATTCAGAGCATTATTAATACAAGTTCTGATCAAATATAAATTAATTAGAAATGTAAACTGAAGATCACATTAGGTAAAAAATTAACATTGTTTTATTGTACATTTGATGTTTAAAAAATATATAGAGAATAGTTTTTGCTTATTTTAGATGTGTGTAGTATTAACAACACAACCTAGGATGTGGTTCAATAGGCACAGATATATAAACGTTATAAATATATAACTAAAACATTACTAGGCACTTATTGAATAACTAAAACCATATTAACAATGCCCTGCTGTGTTAAAACATTATTTTGGAGAAGACTGTTACATCTCTTAGAGAAAAGGTGAATAACTCATACTTGTTACGTACAGGAATGTTAACCTCACTTTCCATAAACCATGTTTGTTGACATGTGTCATTATTTCGATATAACATAGAAATCAGCTGGTGTTTTACCACAGTTCAATTTCCACCGCCTACTAGACATTCGTTGCCGGCCAGAATCTAGGCTTCTTTTACTGCAAAGAAATAGTTTTGCGATCCATACCAGACGCATTGAGCCTATTCATCTATGTTCTAGACTAGATCTACGAGTTTCAATCTAGTTACTCGTTGTTGTGCATTTCCGTTTTTCTCAGTTACACACCCTCTTGCAACATGGCCTTTTACTAGTGCGGCTCTCCTGTTTCTATTCAAGTGCTTTAGCCGATTACATCGGGTTTAAACCGGGTTATAATATTACACCGCTTACGGTTTATGTTAAGTTAATGTCTTAGATGCGTTTTAACTATAAATTACAGCCATCAAACTTTAATAAGTCTATTTAAACCGCATTCTAAGTTCGATTACCATTTCTTAGGTTAAGCTCGTGTTCGTTCATTCTACCACAGAACATTAACTCTTTAACCTCGCGTGTGAAATATCCAATGTTAATTAAAGATTTTCTATTGTGACTATTGAAGTGCTTTTAACTTTCAATTAATTTTAAATGAGTTCTAGTTTTATGCCCTTCTTCGCAAGCTACGTTTCATCACTTCAGGACTTAACCCAGGCCTGGGACAACCGCAGCATCACATCGTCACCTACCCTGTATAGCTTGGAATGGTAAGTGGCGTAGACTTATCTTCACTCATAAACTGGAACTATCTCATTTAATTAACGTTTAGTGGTTCACTTAAATTCAGTGTCTTTTTTATTAATAAAGCAGACCCCATACTGCTCCAACAAAGCGTGGGTGGTCTTCCGGACTTTTTAGTGCAACCTCGTATGATTTGAACTACCCTATTGATTTCTAATATTTCACATAATTTTCTTTCTTTAGTTTTGCTACCAAAACTATACACATACTTGATGTTAAGAAGGTTAGGGGATTTTCTTGATTTGGTATACAATTGGTATATTAATTCCCATCTCCTCAATTCTGAAAGGTTCAAATTGGGGAAAGTGTTTTAGTTATAGCAGCCATCAAAAGACTGTCTAATGAACTCAAAACAAATCTAGGTAAATATTTTCTTGAGTTTTTAAAAATATTTCTAAATATAAATTTAGGTATTACTACTATAAAATAAAATTATGATTCTCTTGAAACTATATTACATTATATACACAGGCAGGTGTGTCTAATAAAACTTAACTAGGCTAGTATTCAATGTAATAATTTAAACTTTAATGAACAATATGTTGTTATCCAACAAATTTGTTTATTGTGTTTAATCCCATTGGTTTACTCAAATTAACCTTGATCACCTCCATATTTTGGAAGAAGGAAACTTGAGTGAATAATTTATTTTAGATGTCTATTGCTGTTAGAAGTAGTGTGCTTTCAAGGTACCACATTTTTGTAAAAAATGTATAATGTAAAAAAATTGATGTAACTCCACTAGGTTTTATTGGTAAAACTTAAACGATTTATTTCATTAAACTATTTTGTACTATTACTGTAGACAAAACATCTTCAAAAGAACTTATATATACTGACAAGTTCTATTGTAATAAATCATGTTATAATAGTTTAAACTGAATGTCTTTTCCTCTCGGAGAGTTCTCCAACTAACAAAATAGAACTTCTGGACTGCTCAATTGCTAATGATTGGTATGTATGGTGCATGCAAATGCATGTTATGGAAAAAATGAGACACATTTACTGCCAACAGGGTCCATTCCTAAAAAATTTGTTCATAACATCTATTATCTTTCCAAAGCTAAATGCTCCATTTAGAGGCATGTCCATTAACTAATAGCCTTCTGAGGCACATGTATAATAATCTCTACAATTTATAAGGATATTGTAAAAATTATTTCTGACTAATAATAGAAGAAATATTTTTTATAATGCTGTTTCTTTACATTATAAAAACAAATTACCTTAAATGTTTCAATACTGGTTCCATAATCTCCTACTTTAACAGTAAGGTCAGATGTGACTAGGCAATTCCTTGCAGCAAGGTCCCTGAAACAAGTAAAACTAGTGTAAATTGGTTTTATTTCAACAAATATTAAATGCTGATAAACATTCTGTTTTAAAAGAATTTGAAAAGTAGTATGAACTTTTAGGTCAGTTTCCCCATCTAACCCTACATTTTATATATGTTCATCTTGAACTTAAATTTAAAAAAATAAAAGATCACCTGAGCTGACTTCGAGGGTAGTTGTAGAAAATGCAAAAAAAGGGTTGACTACTTAGTCACTATCAGTGGACATAAAATATATTAACAATGAGACAGTTTTTACTATAAATCATGTTTCGAAAAGTCACTTCTTGAAAATCAAACAAACATCAATTCTGTGTTTTTATTACAGAAACAATATTTTGAGACACTTTAGATGTTAGCATATGGAACACATCTGGAAGAAAAGAATAAAAGAACCACACCGTTTTGGGTGAGAAGAATTTTCATATATAGTCAGAAAAATATCACCATGGCAACCATTCTTTCACAATAAATCATGAAGAAAACATCAAGTCAAATTATTATAGCAGGTAGATGACCAACACTTACAGAAATCACACTGTGTTTACTAATTGCAAGAAAGACTTCAGAACACTTTACACAAAGACTCTTGATCTCTTACTGTCTTTCAGTGGGCAAATTTTAATTCTATGACGAATACTACTTTTTGAAATCTAGAACGTCTTCATAGGAGTTATTTTGAAGCTGTTGATATTCCTCTTGGTTTACAACAGTTTATACCAAAAAAATTTATTTTCTTCTTATAATGAGCCAAAGCAATAGTAGTACAAATCTATATAAAACACCACTTAACCGTTATATAAACTAATTTTATTCACATTTATTTAGATAGAGAGCTGTCTCCTATTTCACACTGTTCAACATTTTTTCCAGATAATTTAAACTTATTAAGAGTATTAAAGAAAATGTAAACAATAGCTGTAATTAATGTAGAGGTATAAAATCTCTTGTAGTGTGATATGAGTATAATAACACACATCCATGAGTTACGGGATGTTCATCAGCTATAACCAGTGTCTAATGAGTAGAATACGTGAAAAGTAGGATTAAATAAAGGCTATTATGCTCCCCTGATATTGTTTGGAAAAACAAAGGTATGGCATGGGCAGGTCTGTTTACCAGAAGGAGATCTATTCTCCATCAGGGACACGGAAAAGATTTTAGTAGTTAGTGAGTAGGACTATATAATAAATCATATCAGCCTAGCGTTAGATGTCTGAGATAAAAAACATGCCAGTATGTACATAAACTACTATGTAATTAGGCTTTATATTTAACTTGATTGCTGTACATTTAACTTTAAACTTTGAAAAAATACTCAAAACCACTTATAGTTCAACATAAGCCTACTTGAAACTTTAATAATATATCAATTGCAAAAAAAAACATTTGTCAAAACTTATTCAAGTTGGATATCAAATGAAAGACAACGAAATTCTTATTAAATTGACACATCGTAAAACTCTCTGGACCTTATAGAACTATTGAAATCGTTCATTTTAGCAATAAAAACATACAAAAAACAATACAATAAGTATTAAATTTTTTTTTTAAAGCATCAATGCCATGTGATGCTTGATTTTTTTGTTAAATATCTATGATGATTTTTTCAACTCATTTGTCATAAAATGTCATTTGGTACAAAATTGTAACATATATTATGAACTTACGTATGTACAAAACCATGTTGTATCATATGCTGTAACCCTGATGCTACTTGACACATCATACGTAAGCATACGCCTTGCTGAACCAATGCTGCAGAACTGGTTATATTACCAGCAAGAAAACTCTTCAGATCACCCTAACAAATACATAAATATTACAATTTCATTTTACACAGTATTGTACTGAATATAATAAATTATATTTCATTATAAACAAAAGTGGTATACTTTGGTACTACGTTTACAAACCAAATACTACAGGTTATATGAAAAAAGATATGTTACTTGAGACAAACTTGAAAATTCTATATTGGTAACATAGAGACAAATTTAATTTGGTTAATATGAAGTATTTGCAAATAGAATGTTCCATTTGTTTTCTCAAATCACAGGATTTTTAACAAAGTTCAGCGTATGAGCATAATTAGCCATGTTACATATTGTGAGTAGATGCCATTTTAGTGCACTTTTTGTATACTTTTTAGTGTCTGTAAATGCTATGTTTATTGAAAACCCCACTATATGCAAGCAGTACAATAAAAAAATTCACAAAATTTCGTATGTTTATACTTTTTGCTCTTTCTATGGAATTTTCACATTTAAAAGATATTTCTTCATGAAAAATTGAGATTTATTGAATTTTTTGTCCACTGGGAAACAACAATTATTATTGAGTAATGGGTAGCACATTTGACCTTTTGCCATGTTACAATAATGAAGGCAACTACTTCCTTAACAGTACAATGATTGAGGATGAGACTTTTGTAGTTTATGCCATCCGCGAATCAAAACACAGTAAATGTGATGGAGGGAACATCCTCACCAGCAAAGAAAAAGGAAAAGCAAATTTTAGCAAATCATGTATACAGTATTTTGGGATAGACGTCATGACTCTTAATAGACTTTTTACTGCAGGAAGAAACAGTTAAACCAGTCTGTGAGAAAAGTGCCTTGTTTAAAACAAGCTGGCCTGAGCAACCGGGCGGGTCCACAGGTGGCGGATAGTGGGACGGCCTACAGAAATGTAGGTTACCTGTGAATAAGGATTCCGGAAGGTTTCTGAATATGCAGGCCTGGACCAAGGCTATGGTTCAAAGGTGAGGAATTATCCCTCCTCGTCAGTCAACCGGTTGGGCTTGGTAGAAATAACCGAGTGCTCTGACCGGGGTGACTGGGGTAGTTGGGAATTAAGTCCTCACAATGCTACTCTCACCTCCCGGGTGAACCAAGGGCAATGCGACAGTGAAGTAGGGGCGGGAAACTGCCCAAACGACACAGTTGTAAAAAAGAGAGTAAAGCAGGCTGTTCATCTGAGCAGTTAATAATGTCCTGAACTTGGGGTGTACTTCAAGGTCAGTGACTGAATACCCAATCCAAGGTGGAAGGCATCGTGCCGAAGGATGAATGGCTGCAGGGTATAAAATGCAGTCCCAAACGATCCCCTTGAGGAACCAGACAAAACCTCATTGTATGTTGTCTTGCCAGGGCAATGGGGGCTCTGCTCTGGTCGACCTTTTATTTCCCCCATACTCGTGGGACGTTTATGGACCAGACAAGTACAAAAGATAATTTTGAGACTGCACAGACGGCGGGAGCCAATGAGTTGGCAAACCGTGGGTCTGTAGCAGAGATGCCAACGGCAACCATCACTGGGGGTGCGGGGGCGGCTGTCAAGCTGCCGACTGCAGAAACCGGTGAAGTGGCTGCAGAGTTGAGTACGCTCTCTTTACGGAGAAAGCGAATGAGTGGAGCGGCCAGAAGGAGGCTCCGAAAAGAACAGGCGAGAGCAGCGGGAGGGCCAACAACTCTGAAAAAACGGAGGGGAGGCCAAAACCGAGCTGAGTCTGCCAAAGTCCAGGGCTTGGATGTTGTGAGGAGGGAGGTGCAACAGGGAAGAAAGCAACCTAGAGCGCCAAACCCCAGCACGTCAAAAAGGCCTAGGAGTGAGACATCCAACCCCTCTCCAGTGAAGGGAGGAATGAAGAAGGTGAAACTGGGACAAGGGGGGGACGCTGGAGTGTCTTCGGGCACATACGGCGATACCCTCAGGCAAAAACTAGCAATTGTCCCAGTTAGTTACCCTGAGAGACAACTCTCGGAAGAGATGGCGTTGGAGCTGGAGGAGCTGTTCTTCTCGGAACTGCTGTCCGCTGAGGCGGAGAGTGGGGATAGAGGTTTTAGGACAGCATACTTAGAGAGGGGAGCTCTAAATGTCGTATGCTCCTCACGGGAGAGCCTGGAGTGGGTCCTTCGGGTCCTGCCAAGCTTCACCCTGAGCGAGGGGGTAAAGTTGAGGGCAGGGCCACCCAAGGAGATCTTTTGCGTCGCAAAGGTGTCAATGTGGGTGCCCAAACCCTACAATGACAAGGAGCCGGAAGAGATTCTGAAGGTGGTCAAAACCCAGAACCCTGGGGTTGTTCAGGATACTTGGAAGGTGATTGCCAGGAAAAGGGAGGATGCAGGTCTTACCCTGATCTTGTACATAGGAGAGGGCTCCCTCAGGGCACTGCGAAACAACAACCTGAGGGTGAACGTGGGGCTGAGACAGGCCACGTTCAAGGTGCTCTCTAGTCCTGGGGCTGCTCTGCGAACCCAGGCAACTGCAGAGTAAGCAGGAAAAAATGATCAAGATCCTCCAAGTGAACCTACAGCATAGCAGGGCGGCCAGTGCTGTCGTGTGTAGGATGCTGGACAGGGGAGAGGTGGACTTGGTGCTCATCCAGGAACCATGGATTTCTGGAGGAAAAATATGCGGGCTGGCGACATCTGGAGGTAAGTTGTTGTATGATAAGGACTCCGGTGTTCCCAGGACGTGTATCCTGGTTAGGAGGGGGTTGTGTGCTTTTGTACTAACGAACTTCTGTTGCAGGGATTTGTTAGCAGTGTCAGTGGAGCTGCGGGCGGAGGGGGGGATGAAGAGGCTGAACCTGGCCACGGCATATCTCCCCTTTGACTGCGCGGGGGCTCTACCAACACAAGAGCTGAGGAGCCTGGTCGAGCACTGCGGGGCTGTGGATGAGGAGCTGCTGGTGGGGATGGATGCTAACTCCCATCACACTTCGTGGGGTAGTACAGGTACAAACACTAGAGGTGAGGAACTTTTAGCTTATCTTAGCTCTAAGAACTTACTAGTCTTAAATCAGGGGGAAGAGCCGACGTTTGTCACTAGGGCCAGAAAGGAGGTCCTGGACATTACGGTGGCATCGAACCAGATGGCTAGGTATGTACTAAATTGGCATGTGTCGGATGAACCATCTTCTTCTGATCACAGACATATTAGGTATGATATCTCTCTAAATCCAGCCATGCTTCGCCCAACCAGGGATCCAAGAAGAACAGACTGGGACTCCTACAGGAGGGACCTGGGTGTTCGGATTGAGGAGGCTGGATTGGAGTATGGTGGGAGGAGAGAGCTAGAAGACTCTGCCACATTGGTTGGCGAGGCTATAATAGAATCCTTTACCGATAACTGCCCTCTCAGTGAGGGGAGGAAAGTAGGGGATCCGTCATGGTGGAACAAGAAGCTAGCTAAACTTCGGAAGACCACCAGGAGACTCTTTAATAGAGCAAAAAAGAACGGGGAGTGGGACCTGTATAGGAAAACACTAACCGAATACAACAGGGCAATTAGAGAAGCGCGCAGGAAGTCCTGGAAGGAGTTCTGTCATGAGATTGACGAAACTCGGGAAGGGGCACGACTGTATAAAGTGCTCTCTAAGGATCCAGTTAACCCGGTGGGGATGCTAAGAACCCCACTGGGAAATTTAACAAAAACGGCAGGGGAAACTGTGGAAGAATTAATCAGGACACATTTCCCTTCCAGTACCCTGAGGAAACTTGGGGGAGCAGACACTGAACCGGTTACCAAACTCTCCACAAGACGTGGTAAGAGGGAGGACTGGGAAGTGGCAAGGAGGATAGTAACTCCACAAAGGGTAAGATGGGCTGTTGGCACTTTTAAACCCTACAAATCTCCAGGTCCAGATGGGATCTATCCTGTGCTGCTGCAGCAGGGAATGGATATGCTGGTGCTGGTACTTACTAAATTATACAGGCTAAGCATTGCTCTAGGGCATGTGCCGGCAGCCTGGAAATCTAGTAAGGTGGTCTTTATACCTAAGCCCACCGGTAACCAATCGGAAGGGAAAGGATACAGACCTATCACACTCATGTCCTTTGTTCTCAAGGGACTTGAAAAACTGGTTGATAGGCATATTAGGGGGGGGTGCTTTGGCTATCAAACCACTGCATTGGAACCAGTATGCTTACCAACCGGGGAAATCTTGCGAGGGAGCTCTCCATCAAGTGGTTGGTAGGATTGAGCAAATGATCGCTAAGAAAGGTTGTGCTATAGGTGCCTTCCTCGACATTGAAGGGGCTTTCAATAACCCCTCAGTGGAGACGATGGTAAGTGGTGCAAGACGTCATGGAGTGGATGTGACCACTTGTGGTTGGATAAGTTCCATGTTAACAAACAGAAGCATTTCTGTAGAGGTGGCAGGGGAGGTCAGAAGGGCGGAGACAAGTCTGGGCTGTGCACAGGGGGGGGTTCTCTCTCCTCTGTTGTGGTGCCTAGTGGTTGACAACCTTATTGAACTCCTGAATGAACAGGGGTACTTCTGTCTAGGATATGCGGACGACATAGTTGTCCTGATCCTGGGCAGATTCCCTGATACAGTCCTTGAGGTAATCAGAAATCCTCTACGACTGATTGAAGAGTGGTGTAAAAAGGAGAACCTTAGGGTAAATCCAAAAAAGACTGCTCTCATTAACTTCACCAGACAGCGAAAAGATCTGACGACCAGGATGCCCCGCTTGTTTGGTGAATACCTTGAGTTTGTGGGGGAGGTGAAGTACCTGGGAGTTATTCTGGACAGGAAACTCACCTGGAATCCACATCTTGAGAGGACAGTTAACAGGGCCAAAAGGGCACTGATGACTGTGAGAAGAATGGTGGGTAAGAAATGGGGACTGAAGCCATCAATGATGCACTGGATGTATCTGAGGGTGATAAGACCTATGATTACCTATGGAGCTCTGGTGTGGTGGACAAAGGCCAACCAGGCACAGACAAGAGCTAAACTGAGCTCTATCCAGAGATTGGCCTGTCTGTGCACACTGGGAGCGATGTCAACTACACCAGGCGCAGCAATGGAAGTAATGCTTAACCTCCCTCCCCTTGAGCTTGTCCTTAGGGGAGAGGCGAGGCTAGCGGCATGGAGATTGCGCAACTCGAGCAACTGGGCTAACCTCCCAGATGTCTCGGGACATATGAGTATCGAGGGTGTGGTCAAAGAACCCGTCTTGGAAATGGGCAGCGACCACATTACTCGAATGTTTGCACCTGACCAGGTCCACCAAACTATGATGGAATGGTCGGGGACATTAACATCGGGAGCTCAGATCTGGTACACAGATGGCTCCAAGATGGACCTCGGCACTGGAGCGGGGGTGTATTGTAAAAACCCAAGGGTAGAACAAGCTTTTTCCTTGGGGAGGCATACCTCTGTCTTTCAGGCCGAAGTATATGCTATAAATGCCTGTCTGGGAGAGATAGCAAGAAGGGAAACACATGGGGCCCGGATTGCTATTTTCTCCGACAGTCAGGCAGCAATTAAGGCACTAAACGGACACGTGGTCACCTCGGCCATAGTCAGGGAGTGCCTAATTAACCTACAAGCTCTGGCAAGGCACAATCAAGTCAAGATTGGTTGGGTGCCAGGGCATAGGGGAATACTTGGAAATGAAGCCGCAGATGCGCTGGCCAGGGAGGGGTCCTCGACTCCCCTGATTGGACCGGAACCTGCGGTGGGTATTTCCAAATCCATGGTCAGGATGACAGTGCGAAGGTGGATGGCTGAAAGACACTGTGAGCACTGGATCAGGGCCGAAGGGATGAGACACAGTAAGCTAACCCTTAGGAGACCTTCCTTGGGGCTGCAGAAGAGTCTCATCTATCTGTCTAGGCAGGAATTAAGGATAGCCACAGGACTACTCACGGGACACTGTGGACTAAGGAAACATTTGCATAAAATGGGTATCTACAAGGATGAACCAGTGTGCAGATTGTGCGGGCAGGAACAGGAGACTGCCACACACATTATTTACAGATGTGGAGTACTTGCTGAGAGGCGCTTCAACCTCTTTGGTGATGGAACGGCTTTGGTGGATGCTGAAGGTAAAACTCTAGTCAGGAAACTCCTAAACCTGGTAAGAGGGAAGGGGTTATTTGACTAGATCAGGGAGGTAAGTACAATATACCTTAAGGTAGCAGTGCTTCGGGCAATTCAAACCCGCTCCCAAGGTAAAAAAAAAAAAAAAAAAAAAACATAGAGACAAATTTAATTTGGTTAATATGAAGTATTTGCAAATAGAATGTTCCATTTGTTTTCTCAAATCACAGGATTTTTAACAAAGTTCAGCGTATGAGCATAATTAGCCATGTTACATATTGTGAGTAGATGCCATTTTAGTGCACTTTTTGTATACTTTTTAGTGTCTGTAAATGCTATGTTTATTGAAAACCCCACTATATGCAAGCAGTACAATAAAAAAATTCACAAAATTTCGTATGTTTATACTTTTTGCTCTTTCTATGGAATTTTCACATTTAAAAGATATTTCTTCATGAAAAATTGAGATTTATTGAATTTTTTGTCCACTGGGAAACAACAATTATTATTGAGTAATGGGTAGCACATTTGACCTTTTGCCATGTTACAATAATGAAGGCAACTACTTCCTTAACAGTACAATGATTGAGGATGAGACTTTTGTAGTTTATGCCATCCGCGAATCAAAACACAGTAAATGTGATGGAGGGAACATCCTCACCAGCAAAGAAAAAGGAAAAGCAAATTTTAGCAAATCATGTATACAGTATTTTGGGATAGACGTCATGACTCTTAATAGACTTTTTACTGCAGGAAGAAACAGTTAAACCAGTCTGTGAGAAAAGTGCCTTGTTTAAAACAAATAAGCATTGGAATGCATTACAATAAAAATATTGAAAAGAACCCCAATACCACAAAAATAATCAAAAATAACAGATAAGACAAGTTACTTAAGATTAAACCCTTATGTACATTTCGATGACCATGTCATCATCATCAGAGGGTCTAGTTACAAAACACAATCTAGCACACAAGAAGTTACAAACTAGAATGATCATCATTCTAGTTTGTAACTTCTTGTGTGCTAGATTGTGTTTTGTAACTAGACCCTCTGATGATGATGACATGGTCATCGAAATGTACATAAGGGTTTAATCTTAAGTAACTTGTCTTATTTGTTATTTTTGATTATTTTTGTGGTATTGGGGTTCTTTTCAATATTTTTATTGTAATATATTGTACCACTGTGCTCTTGATATTGTGTATTGGAATGCATACTAGAAGCATTATTTTGATCGATGGCATGCTCATCCACCCACTGCAAATGTGACACAACAGCTGCAACAGGATTTTGATTGGGAACAATTCAACCACTCTCTCTAAAAGGATTATCATTTAGCACTTGAAAATATAATTTTGCTGGTAAGCTGTTTCACAATAATGATCAGACAGAAACCATGTGCACTTGCTTAAATTCACAGGCAACTCTTTATAAGGAAATACAAACATTTGGCTGTGTTATGACAAAACACTTGAAAATGGTGGTAACAATAAAAAAAAAATAGCTTAAAATAGAAATTATTGGTAAATAAATTTTTGTTATTTACATGTATTGGTTTTCTTTCACTGTAAAATGGAACTTACTTTCTGGACATAGCTTGTTTAAGTTGAAAGTCGAAATTAAATTTTGTATTAAATCTGGAGGCAAAACAAAATGTTTTCATTTGGAAAAAGTCAATCAGAACACTAATCACAGTTATGAAAATTTACTTCTTTTGAAGTATCTTTAATTTTAAACTATAAACACCCAACAAAAATGTCTAATTCTTCTGCTGCTAGTTGAGGACATGTATAGTCTTTCAAAAACAATTATAACCTAAATGAATCATTTCACACAAATCTAGAAATGGAGTTTTTAATATTAAAACCTAGGCATCACAATAAATAAATGACCCTTATTTATATAAAAATTCATAATGTAATTAAAAATTTCCATAACCCATTTAAACAGTTACTAGAGTTTAGTTTTAGGTGTATTTAGACTAGATAATCAAACTATATTTTGTACTAACACTAGTACAAGCCTCCAGAAGTATTAAGTAAGGGTTTGTTTCCAAACACCTTCCAACAAGCTTCAAAACATTTTTATGGTTCAAATCTCTGTATGGCTTGACTTCATTGAGGAAAAACTTCTGTTCCGCTTGCGTAGCATCTTCTCGTAAAATTTTCACAACTACTTTGGTCTGTGTATTGTCTTTTAGTCCTTTGGCTTCACCCTCCACTGCCTAATTAATAACAGAGAATAATAAAATTTATCAATTCATAAATCAAATAATGAAGAGTTTTTCTTTAAAGAACAAGGTATGGCTAAAGATTCCTTACAGTGGTACCCTAGAGCAGAGCTAGAATCAAAATATTAGATGTCTGGCATAACAATAAACTTATTTGTCAACTAACCTAATTTTAAACTACTTAACTAAGTGAATTGCTTACTTGCTGACGAGTTTCAAAACGATTGTTCCTTTCACAAAGCTAACCATCTACTGGCAGCATTTTGGCAGTTTACAAACGGTATAACGGGGATAAATTTATGACAGATTATGAATAGATTTATGATTAAGGGGATAAATTTATGAATAGATTGACTTATTTGTCAAGTGGTATCACTGTTAGGGAAGACTCCAAACACCCACTAACCATGTTTTTTGCTGTCAACAAAAGCTATAGTTTCTTACTAACGATAGTTCTAGTAGGCAAATTGTGAAATGCCATTAAAAAATTAAGCCACTGTGTCAAATTTTCTGTTTTGATGAAAAAACACAAACTGGCATGTGTAATAAAGCATATGAAAATAATACTTTGAAAAATACAGGCATGGAAAAGTGGGATAAGTTTTCACAAAGGTTGCAAAAATATTGGATATGGCATTCAGAATTATCACCTATCATTCATTATAAACCTCACTTTAACACATAAATATTAAGCAGCTTCAAGAAATTACTATACAACATTGTTATGAAACACATGCTAATGCTTTTGAAAGTGAACAATGCATAAGGATGATTTGCTGCACATAGTTTTAAAAATATCTAATGAGCAAAATGAAATTAGGTTTTTTATTAAAAAAACAATGAGGGTTGTTATCATCTATTATAATTATGAATTAGGAATAAATATATAAATTACTTACTAAACAAAAAATTGCAATTGTCACAGATAAAAACAAACAGATAAGAGAAATATAAAAACCAAAGACGAACGAGTAAAGGAAAATTTAATAAAATATATTTAGATGACAAAATGTTTTTAACTATATTTTGCGCAATATGTTTAGAATAATTTCCTGTAGAGTACTTTTGGATTCAAGACATAGCACAAAGTTCACATATGTAGAATTGACTCTAGGTAGGACTTGTAACATAATAATTAGTAATTTTATCGTCCTATACAAAGGTTCTTAGGTTCAGGTGCATCCTGATACACAGCATGCACATCCAACACCAACCCACAAAATGCACATTCAATCAAAATGAAAGATAAGCTTCCAAATTTACTAAATGTGATTGATTTACTGTGTCTTCTGAACAAAAACTAATCATATAATTTACTTTTATTTATTTACAATATTTGAATTAAAATAGTAGTCCATCAATTAGTGTTACATGTGAGAGTAATAAGTATTACCTAGAAATGTAAATCAAATGTTGATAAAGAGCTCATGAAAAATATTTGTTTGAAGTATTTTGGGTTACATTAAAACATAAACTCTTGAATAAAAACAACAAAAAAATATCTGTTTTTATAACTTCTTTAAAATAATTTAGATATTGTATGTAATTACACAATAACAATTATTATCTTCATAGTACTTACCCTGCCAAACCATCCTCTACCACATTCTCGTAGGTAATGCAACTGGTGTCTGGGAAAATCTATTTGTGGTCCCACTATAATATAAAATCAATCATTAAATAAATAAAATAGTTTACATATTTTTAAAAAGTAATTTGTGTTATTTAAACTGTGGTCATCACAAAAATCTATTTAAATAAAATACTCGTCATTAATTGAGAATGTCCTTCTTTGGAACTTGTTAAACTGCATTAAAATGTTGACTACTAGTAACGACATTGTCTCATCTTTTTGCCAGGTGACAAAAGTTTACATCCTCACCAACTCTAGTATGAAGCAAATTTAATGATGTGAGCCAAGAATATTCTCAGTGGTAAGTGAATTTATAAATGGGAATATTTCCAGGGAAATTCCCGAAGACTTTATATGTTCCCAAAACGAGGGAATTTATGAAATAAACTCTTTAAATAGGGTTTATTTTTGTCTTTGAAATAGTTTGTTTTGGAACCTTAATTGGTTTTTAATTGATCAATAACAAAACCAAATAATCAAAAATATTGTGATATACCATAGCAAAAATTTGTATTTTAACTGTGATACAAAATTTTGAGAGCGGAGTCGGTTAATTATTATGCGACAGAGACCAAACATCAAGATAAAGAAGATGAGGAGGAAGAGGAATTCAGGTTAGGAATGAATTAGGTTGGACTTGATGATGTGATGGAAGAGGATGAAAATTAATTATTAACAATTACACTCATTTATTGTGCAAAATTCGTAAATTTATAGCAAATAAGTGTTAATACAGACATATTTGTCTTTTTCTTGGAAGACCTGATCTGAACAAATAGTGAAGATATCAAATCTAATTTAAATAATCAAAACTATTCAAAATGTAAATACTTTGGATTTAAGGTTTCATTTGTTAAAATGAACCATTTGTAATTTCGGAGTATTTTGCACTATTTTATAACAAATATACAAGAATTTTTAATAGGTTTAAACATTTAATCATTTTCTTAAATACTAAAAAACATGACAGTGATCCACCAAGCAAGTATGTTGTATTCAATAACATTTAAAGATGAAAACAGCCATTTAGTGTTAAAATAAACAAGTATCAAAGTTTTAAAATTGAATAATTTTTATTTTTTTTGTAATTTATACTTATTTATGTAACTCTTTATAAATTTATTTATAAGTTCATATTAATAGATTAGTTATAAGGGATTTAAACATAGAATATTGGGGTGCCCACTGACCTATGTGTTTAAGAGAAAATCGTAAGTTCCCATAAATTATCAGAACTTTATGAATTTTGGGAATATTCCCGGCACTATTTCCTGGGAATTTTCCCTCAAGTACAAATTCCCAGGAATTTTACATCACTAGCGTACAGCACATCAAGCAAGAGAAGACCTCAATATTTGTCATTCAATTTTACCTTTTTTTGTTGATTATTTTAAAGGAAAGTTAAATGGGGATTATTAATGCTTATAAATGTCAAAAACCCTAATAATACATCTTAGTTATAAAATCCTAATACAGAAGAACCATGCAAACTTTTTTATACTATTTTCCCACATAACAAACCTAGATATAACACTCAAAGTCATCATATTTAAATATAAAAAAAAACCAGCATAAATGTACAATGTACAACTACCGTGTGTAAACACATACAGAAAATGTATAAACTAAATGTATCAGATGGTCTCAATATTAGAACGTATAGACACAAAATTGATGTGAAAACAGTGAGCCCAACTGTACAATTGCAGCTAATAAAATATTAGATCTGGTAACTGTTACATCACAAAAATAACCAAGTGCCACTCTCTCATTGCAAACCCTAATAGAGATAAATAGAGACAAGCTGGGAATAGTCATACTAGTCATGACATCAAATCAAGAGATAACCCCCCCCCCTCAACATCAGAGAATTTCATTCGACTTCCTTTAATGACTAATAATTATTCTATCTATGTTGTTCGATAATTGGTCACTGTAATGTTGTTATGCAATTAATACTTATATTTTTCTCTACGTCTATGCAAATATGAACCATTAATTCTCCACTGGTGGAACATGTCAAGATTTATGAAGGACAATATTTTTTAAACTGAGAATAAAACTGGGACTTTCGCAATGAAAACAATAATGATATTAAATACAAAAATTTTTTTCCTGGAGTTTGGTTAAGGTAGCCTATTTTAGTCATTTTGTGCGCTTGTATGAGAATGTAATAAGTGAGAAATCGTTGAATTTACAGATTGTTTAGAAACTTACAATTTTTGTGGTTTTAGATAATTTAAGAATATTGGCATATCACATCTACATGATAAATAATAGGGTAATTTAAATCTGTTAAAAAGACTTTAATTCATATTGACATATTAGAAAAGTGCTTTAACCACAAGTAATCAGTTGTTGAAACACAAAGTTTGAAATACATTGTATTCATGAGTAATAAATTGATTTACAAAATACTTACTAAACCAATCTGTATCAGATAACCCATCCGCCACAACATTGTTATAAGCTGGTGGCTTACGCGTCCTGGCAGGAACAATGTTTGGCAGAGGTTCAAAGGCAACTGAGACAGCTCCAAGTGGTGGGAATATGGACAGTTCACTACCTGGAGTAAGACCAGGGTTAGTAAACCCTCGACCGACATGGTTCAAACTTTGGTTTGATGTTGAGTCGGTGAACTCCTGCAACAAAACATCAGCTAGTAACAATAAATGAAGCTAAATAATAAGTATAAAATAGATTCAGTGTGTAAAATTAAGAAAATTTTATAGCTTTAAATTGCACATAAACAATGAAGTCCAATATATTAAAGACAAATGTAGGCAGAAAAGGAATCTGTAAGTAGATTAGAAAAACCTAACTTTTTAGTATTGTCACCATAAGGCAATTATCCTTCACCCGTGAGTGATATCCAAAGGATCTAAAATCATTAATCAATGATTATAGTAGCTGGATTTTACCTACCTTACCTGGAGAAATATGTTGTCAAAATTAATAACTTGTCAAAACATTTTTGGGATTTTGAATCTGTTTTGGTACTAATTAGACAGAATTTCATTTTAATTTTTCATATTTTGTTAATTTTAAGAAAATGTAAACCTTTTTAAAAAAGAACACTCTAAATCGTCTACTTGAAAATAAGTTTATTTCTTTTGTCAACAATTCTCCAATTTAAATATTCCAGGAAATATAACCTGACTTTTGATCACTTTTCCTTACTGTTAACTCATTTTAACGCTGTACCATACATAAAAATAGATTTAATATAATATAACTATAATCTACGAAAACATTAGAAAGAAGAGGCAAGGATGTTGGGCGGTGGCAGAAAGAGTTTGGGATTCAAACACTTTAATCATTAACTGAAATCAAGCATTAAATTTATTATTCAACAAAGCAGGAAATAGCTATAACCAACTTCCTGGTAATCTAGTACAGTTGGGCAGTGAAATGTAAACCTGTGGCACAGCAATGTAGCTACGCCCAGGGCAAGCAATTTGTTCCTGCAGCCTTATCCCGATTTGGAACACTATTGCATTTAAAACATGTCCACAAGAAAATGTAAAATATTTGGTGTCATATTTTTTAACCCTGTGGTTTTTGTTGTTTATTACGATAGGCGAAACTTAATAATGAAACTTATAATTTAAGTAAAAATAAGGAAAACGTACTGTGACAAGCTTTTCAATCGCATTAGGCGAACTTCCTCTGTGTATCACTGACAGCGAAACTGACGGACAAAAACGTCATTTCTCAGTAGACCCCTATATATTTACTTAAATACCGTCGGAGGTAATAGTTTCACCGATCGCCATGTACAACAAAATCCCCAAATGTATAAATCATTCCTGAAAATCGGTCAATATTCTCGAAACTTATTCTTAGCACCATAAGTTTCACTAAATTATAAATTCGCCAAGTAGTTAATTTATTAATTAATAATTAGAAACAAACAATAAAGACCGATTAGTTGTGTTTTCCGTTCACTAACTCTTTCGTTTTTAACGTAGAGGAATGCTACCGAGTAATTTATAGCGTCTCAGTATTAAAATAAATAAATTTTAAAAAAACACAAAGAACTACTAAAGGAATTAATATTAAGCCCTCTGTGGTTGTAACTTGCATGGCTTGGCTACTGATAGCAAATTTGTCATTAATAGGGAATTATCTTATATTTATTTTAAAGCTATAAAACAAACATGCCACATTGCGAGTATAAATATGTCACTGCAGAAACTCCGATCGTTGGATTGATAGCAATCTACTCTAATCAAAATGCCAACGCTGGTAAAAACAACTCTATTGTAACGAACGATTCCAAGCAATACATTTTCACTTATATCACTTAATGTTACTTTAAAATATTTACTTTCTTCAACCAAGAACCGATTTCTGCATGTTCTAGTAATATGTGATAAATACCAGTCCCCTGGCTGTTATAATTTAAAGAAGATATGTGCCATGTTATCATTACTGGAATAGGATATACTGTAGAGTCTCGAAATTCCGCGTTTTGATTTTCCGAGGGTCCATTAAATTCGAGCCTATTTCCATTTCAGACTATTTTATCTATTTGAAAAAAAAATTAAAATTATTAACAGCCAGACAATGAACCGTTATATCCCGATGAAGATCAACTGCGGTCAATGATATCCGTGCTATATTTCTACCCGCAAATGTTACGAGTCTCATCCAGCCGATGGACCACGGTGTTCTGGAATCTATAAAATATATATAGACGACACCTTTTACCATCTCTCTTGGAAGCGACGGAAGGGGAAACAAGCATTACAGGCTTTCTACAAAAATACTGTATATACTTAAGGAAGTCGAGTACTGGAAGTATATACTGTGTAGTCGAATTATGGAACGAAAAAAAGAAGAAACATCAAGTAAGTCGAGGAAAAAGTCCTGCGTCATAATAAAACTGTTGACTGTGTCACTGATCCGCAAGAAGAAACAGATTTAACATTTCTTATCAATATTTCTCGATGATACGGACATACGTCAATGGATGATTAAGGACGAACGCAAGTAACTATAACACGTGTTACGACTACGGAAATGGTACAAGAAACTACTGAAGGCAGTGCTGACGACAGTAAAGATGAAGGTTTCACCGAGACTGTACAACAGCGATTCCCAACCAGTGGCGGCACACTGGTGTGCCGTGAGATCGTGGTAGGTGTGCCGCGAAATTAGGGGTTGTAATTATGTATTTATTTCGTCGTGGTTAAATACAACCGTTGGAAAAATAACCAATGTTTTTAGATTAAAATATGCATGGTAAGAAGTCAATCTACCAATTTTGACATCGATGGTATCGTCAACCGATCGACAGTATTGTCTCCGTAACTGTTGCCGCGGAAGTGGAAGGGGGGAGGTCATCGCCCCTCCACACAACACGAGACCGCCTCCTCGCTCAGTTAGTATGTGTTAGTTCTCAGTGCTGTTTGCTTCGATGGACTGGGTGAGAAACCCTTTCATTGACTGTGCTTATGAGTCTGCAATGTTTAATACTGATGAAGAAAGTGAATTGATTGACATCAAGAATGACCGTGGGCTCAAATTACAGTATAGTAAATTAGTTGAAGAAGCAGAGGTGGAGTCAAAACTAACGAAAACAAAGACAAATGTAGACATTTCATCCTTTTGGGTTCCTCTCATAAACGAGTACCCTTTGATTTCAAAGAAAGCCATGAAAGCAATACTTCCCTTTTCGACCTCATACCTCTGTGAAGCGGCTTTTTCCTCAATGAACGCCATCAAGACAAAAAATCGTTCCCAACTAAAAACTTTGGAAGACGACTTGCGGGTTTGTTTGTCAACCATCCGACCCAGAAAGGAACACATAATGAAGGACCACCAATCACAAATCTCCCACTAAGACTAAATCTTTTGTCAAAGTTAAAATATATACATTTGTTGTATTGAAATGTATTATTATTATTATTATTATCCCCCTGTTATTTCTTGTCGAATACTCGTTTAAAATTATTTAACAATTATTTCTTGATGTTTATAATCGGAAAATAACAAAAATAGTAATCGTTGTTGGTACGTCTCTAATAGAAGTTCGTTCCAGAAATTAGTTAATTTAGTGTGCCGTGACAAAATGTGGATTTTAGTTAGTGTGCCGCACGATAAAAAAGGTTGGGAACCGCTGCTGTACAAGAACGGAAAATTAGTCTACGCGACACCGCAACAGGAAAACTATCTGATAAGCAGACGCAGAAGACACTTTATAACTTTTTACAAAAAGTGTAGCAACCGTGAGGAACAAAGCAACATTAGTTTATCTAAGCACTGCAATCAAAAGGTATTGAATGCATTCTTAACTGTAGAATTAAAGTTGATTACAAAGCCTATTTTTCCTAAAGCACAGGAACGTAATCCGAGGTGGTCTCGGTCTCAACTACCTGGAATAATCGAAACTCTGCTGTATACTCGTATTAACTTTATACACCCAGCATGATCTCCTAGCGTAATGAAAACCTTTATCTTACAAAAGCTATATACTTTATAGTTCCGTTTGTAAAAATATTCATGCAAGGTGTGTGCGGACTTGTGTGTTCGCTCGTGTGTTTTGCGAGTTATTGTGTACGTTTAGATCTTTTAAACTTGTTTTTTTTTTCAAGATAGTATAATTTATCAGTTATGGATGTAGTTACATCCATTAATTTGTGCGATATGTTTAATGTTACTTAATTCCTCTTGTTTTTCTTTTGATACTTAAGTGATTTTTGGAGCGATGATGGCATTTAGGAGGGCAGGTTTAACACTAAAATCTTATAGACCAACAAGTTGATACATTTTTTTAATAAAAAACCTAAATTAAAAATCTCTTAAATAGGCAAATTAAGAGATTCAAAGGCAAAAGCAATTACAGCTTTTCCCTTGAGAAACTTTTACCCAAATTTTATTCTGGGTTTTTGTCGCTTTAAAACTGTATCTAACTTTTTTTAAGTAAAAAAAGTTATTTAATTCACCTTAATATAAGTTGTCACAAAATTTTTTATAAAGTTAACGTTACAGCAAATTAAACTAGTAATTTATTTTTTATTTATTTTGTTTAATGGTAACTGAATGAAGTTTCTTTTATAACGTAAAAAATAACCTAATATACACAGTTTTTGATAATCCAAGATGTTTGTAAATGAAAAACTAAAATCAGTTTTTTTCGCCATTAAATATTTCATAAATCAATTTTTATTAGTTATGAGTTTTAAACGTATAGATTTAAAATAGAATTCACTTGACAAATTATCGTAAAAAATAGACACAAATATTAGGCAAGATGGGTCAAATACATAAACGCTATATTTTCGCCATAATACATAACTACAATCGAGTTTAGTTTTATTGTAAATATTCCAAGTTCATGACTAAAAATTACTGTAATTGTGTTGATGTTGACACACTCAATATTAGCTAAAGATAACATGACGACATGGCAACGCTGTTTTACTGCAGTACTGCATTTATTACCTAGGTTTTATGAAACTGTTAGGTTTTACATTTGTGCAAAGGTCTTTAACAGGTGACACGTATAACATTTGAAGTACTATTTTTATGTTTGACAATTATGAAATTTATGATTTTATAGAACATCTGTAAATGCCTTTGTTATAATTAAACAGTTGAATATAGTTAAGGGGCAGAACAAACACATTTTTCAGAAAATTAATTTTTTTTTAGAATGTTTGTTCATGTATTAATCTTTTTAGTTACACTTTCCACACCTTTACAGTGAAGTGTGTAGCGAATAGTGAGAAATTTCTTGACGTTTTCAAGGCCACACTACTTTTTCAGTGATCAGTAGCGAAAGATCACTCTTTTCCTTAGAAGCGAGTTTTTCACTCTCTTCAGTTACCTAGAAAGATTACTAGTCAAAATTTTCCATATCTCTCCTACAACTCTACCAGATGGTAATCAATAAACCTTACAACAAGACATCCACTAATTTTACTTGTAATTAACAGATAATTTCAAGTAAGTTGGAATGCTGGTTTGAGTTTAAGGTTTATGCGATACTTTATAGCAATACAGAATCCTTGATTTTTATTTTGTGAATAGTGAGCTTGGTTGATATTTTATTACCTAAGTTTTTATCTATGCTGCTAAAATGTTGAGGGTAATAATTTAAAAAAAAAAACATTATTTTTGTGTGAAGTTATAATAGAAAATTAATACAGATTTTGAATGATCAAAAATTAATATACAGTATATACTGGAATATCATTCCAGTATATACTGTATACTGGAATGAAACATTTTTGAAGAAATTTCTTCAAATAAAACTGTAGGAATATGACTTGACACGAGATGTCAGTCATTTTGGTAAGATGAACGAATATTCCCGAAGATTTCCGAAAGTCAATTTCGGTTATTAATTCTAACAGCTGTTTTCGTGTTCGCTTAATGGTTGTGTGTAAATCATTTTCAAATCCTAAGTTCTATACAGTATATTCAGAAATATCATTCCCTTCATTTAATTATGTGTCCACGTATGAATTAATTAGACAGTTGTTTCACTAATTGTAGGTTATTACTCTCTTATGTTGTATATTAGCTAAGAAAGTTAAAATAAAATCTATATCCAAGGATTTTAAAAAGGTTAAAATTTTTAAGTTAATGGCACCCTAAATATACTTGTTGAAGGCTTAAGCTATATTTATTGAAGTGAAAACTTTTATAGCGATGCCTACAAAAATTTATTGGGTGGACATGAATATACAGCTTCGCGTCAGTATAACTTACTGTTTTAACACGTAGGTTATGTTACATTATTTACTGAACATTGTTAAGGAAAAAAGTTATTACTAAATAGTTAGATAATTATTAAAATCAGCGACTACTGACCCGAACGGGGAAAATTTTGTTTCCTGATCAATTTTACCTTGCTGAACACGAATCTGAAGTTTTTTTACTGCAAATACATATTTACATTAAAAAAATAACCTAACCTGACCTGACTTTAGTGCTTACTAACGCTCTGATAAGCGAATTTTTTTTCCTGATAGATTTGACTTTGCTGAACACGAATCTGAAGTTATTTTTAACGGCAAACACATATTAACCTAAGAAAAACAATGTCACGTCAGGTTAGGTTATTATTATTTGTTTAATGTGTTTGCAGTAAAAAAAAACCTCAGAGTCGTGTTCAGAAGTTAAATTGATCAGAAAAAAAGATATCGCCGATCGGAGCGGTAGTCGCTGATCTTAATAATTACCAATAGTTTTAATTAGTCAATAAATATATTAAATTAATAAATTTTGATAAATATCAATATAAATAACTCAATTTAATGATAGTAATAAGTTTTTAGCTTTATATTTTCATTTCATTCGTTGAAAATTTTGCAAAACTATTACTGTAGCTCTAATTTGTTATTAGTAGTTCAAAATTTGGGGTTAAATGTAAACAAAACTTGTATTATTGTTTCTTATACAAATGTTTAGGTATATTCTCAATACGCAAAATTAAATGTTTTCTCAATTCAAAATCTCTGTGGAAAAGGCTGTAAAAGTTTTCCCTTCTCTTAGCACCCCCTCCCCAAGTGCCCAACCTAATTTTTTTAAATTAAATTGATTGGTTCTATTTAATCAAATTTAAATTTTAAAATTTAATCTTCTAATGAGAAATGTTTGGTTTTGATTTGTTAAAGTTTTGTGCCTGGATATTAAAATATACAATAAATATCTAAGTAAAATCCAAAAAAGCCTTTTATAAGGTTGTTACGTTCTTATCAACTTCTAATAATGAGTTTTATGATTCATAAGTAATTTCTTATCATAAAAGTTTATAGTTCGACCGTGAATGCCTGACACACATTCATTTTTAACATACCATTTAAAGGCATAGAGGAACACTAAAATTAATGTTATTTTAAAATAAAGAATAGAGTTTCAGTATTTTGAAAGGCTGAACTTGTTTAAGATGACACGAATTCATTTTAAGTATCTCGAGGCTCAAAGTGAACGTCATTGGAAAAAGTGTAATTGCCTGATACTTACGTCACACTATGAATCACACAAAGGACCCGAGTACACTTCGTTAACATAACCGACGCACGTACCGCACAGTACTGTATATGTGCAAACACTAAATCAAGTCTAGGAAATATATAGACGTTGCTAGTTCGGCATATTAAACCAAGTGTATCCCCAGCAATGAATGATGCTCTTTACATTCGATTAGAAAACCAACATATCCTTGCGTATGTTGTACAAACAAAATACATTTTAAGCAAAGCTTAGCCTACTTCAGAATTAAAATAACTTATTTTTAACTATTGATTGTAAGGTTCAAATAAAAATTTTTAAATTACAACTTATTGCTGAGGAAGGAAATGGTTGAGCCTTTCGAAGTTGTAGGTATGGGAGAGTGGAAATAATTAAAGAAACTGGAAGAAAAAATAAAATGTGATAGAAGACAAAGAAAATAATAATATAATAAGCAAGGAAATAATATTTATAGCTAATCTTGCAGAGTAGTGAAGGAAAGTTAAAATGATTCTAACACAAACCCACTACAAGTGGATCACAAGTCCCTGCGTTACCAATTCATCGTGACATTGTTGGATCATTCAGTCTTCACCTAGTTTCCGATGTCACCTGCCTTTCCTGGTCTCGCTTGGCCAACTCTTGTTTTCCATATTTTATGCACCTCACATTTCAGGCGTAGACAGTTTAAATTTGCGTTTGCAATCAAGCGAAAAAGTTTAAATATTTGTATATTAAGCTTCCTGACTTTAATCGGGTCTAAATTTGAAGATATAATTCCAAAACGAACAAACAAAAAAATGTGGACGTGAATAGTTTTCAGCTGAAAATCGGGGAAATGTTTATCTACTAAGACAAAATGTATCGTACACGGAATTTTCGCTGAGAATTATGGAAACAACTGAAAAAAATTAACGATGGAATAAATATCACGAAATAAATACAAATTTGAAATTAATTTAAAAGATTATGAATTACACAAATACCCATAAAACAAAAGGGTAGGCCTATTTGCAACCTAATTAAAAAATCTGAACAATGATAAACTAATTTTAATTATAATCTATTTAGTATACTGTCTCAATATTCTAATACGATCCTCAAAATATTAACTTTGGTGTAGCTATAGCACACTGAATGTGCAGAGGACAAATGGACAATTAACCAAATCTTCCAGGATCAGCTATTGTCCCGATTGTCCGTCTTATATACAAGCATCGTCAATTGAAGGGAGATATGGTAAAGTCTTGCGGATCTGGCTACAAGAACAGACTTATAATTATAATCCGCTAAAGCTTAAATGAACTAAGAGTTTAAACGAGCTTAATTGGTTAAGAGTTTTAGTAGTAGACCTACCAGAAGAAGTCGTTTAAGTTCGGAACAAAAAGAGAAAGCTGTGCAAATACACTGTCTTGGAAGACCTTGTATACAACTTAAAACACCTCTGTATGTAGATGGCGAGTCCATGCGATAATGTTTCTCTGATGAATGTAATTATTTCACTAAATAAAGGATTTTGAACTTTGAAATCACTTCATTACAAACAAGAATTTAATTTTATAAAATATTAAAGATTCCGATATTAAATGTCTTATTTATCATTACTTATCACTTTAATATGACTTACAATTCATTTATGAACTCTTCTTGTTGTCCGTCTGTCCGGTACAAATTTTGCAGACATTTAAACACTTCTCGATGAGCTCATGCAAATATCAGACTTGATCTTTGAAACACAGCCCAGCGATATTTGGGGTATTTGTGAATTACCGCATGAGAAAAAGCCATGGACAATAAATTCAGTTTTACACTTCCCGGTGACCTATCATTGAAATTATGAACACAGGTCATGGCTGGTCAATGGAATGTTATTGGGTTATTTATAATTTAGCACCCAAGGTGAGGCTATGGGCTTTAAATTCGAATATCGTTTAGATGTCCGCTCCACAGTTCTATAGGCAATTCAAAAATAAATAATTAAATTTTAAAAATATTAAACACGCCTTTATATCAAACTAAAAAATATTAAACACGCTTTTATATCAAACTAAAAAATATTAAACACGTTTCTAAATCAAACTAAAAAATATAAAATTATTTTCGCCAGGAGGTATATAGTGCGGACCACGTAACCGTGCGGTCTTGAGAGATCGTACGAGATTTCTCGTGTACTACCAATTCTGAAAACATGTTACATATTCAGAATGTTCTATACAACTGCTTCTGCATCCGATATGTCTATACATATTTCAACATTGTTTTTTTCATACCGAAGCTAATTTATCAAATATCGACCGTCTAATGCAAGTCAGTGTTTTGACAGTCCTTATAATGTATGTAGGAAAGTATTTACTCTAACCCCCTCCTCCCGTCTCGCCTACTGGGATCTCTCAAGACCAAGTGCACGGTTACGTGGTCCGCACCACTATACTGAACTTGTAGATTAGATATATTTATAACTCCATGCAGATTCATAATCCCATATAGAGTGACCTAACATTTGTGAATGTTACTTAGTATGAATATACTTGTAATGTTAAAAACAAAAAACAAAATGTTCAAACTGTTGCAGATTTGCAACGATAAAGGGACGCATGCAACCGATCGTACTAAAAATTAGCTACCGTTACAATTCCCATAATATCAATAATTACTTCATGCGACCCACTTTTTTTTTGTTTTTAACTTTACAGGTATTTTTATATTTATTAAAATTCACAAACGTTTAGATGGGATTACAAAGATACTATTCTGTAAGTATGTTTAGGAAAAATTATTTTATATTTTTAATCCGTTTTGAAAACGTGTTAAAAATGTTTTTATTTAATTATTTATTATATATTCTGCCTACGTAACAAAATAAAATACAACACTCTGTATTGCATTTAGATTGAAATGTGTGTTCCATGTAAAAATCTTATCTAGAATTCCGATTAACCTGACTACTACTGAATAAAACCTGGTGCTGTGGAACGCTCAAGGTTGTTCTCAGAATTCAAGAACTACCCTACCCAATTGGCCGAAGTGCGCAGGTGATTAAGTCGAGGGTAGTGTCGAACTGCGCAGCCTACAAATAGTATCGTATGAAAAAAGTGAAAATGTGAAGTAATAGTTATTACTTACAATGAACATAAAAATACAATTTTAAAATTATAATAAATGTTTTTGAAATATAACTTGAAAACATAAACCATATTGTATTTAATTGACTGCAAATTTGTTAGGCTGGTTAAATGTTTTATTCGTAATAACGAGTAGAGATTTGTTATAATTGCAGGCAATTTCCAAAGTAATTATTCTTAAAGGAAAGTGCAGCATATACTATTTATGACCAAATTCCTTCTCGTCATAATATATAGCTTGAACTTTCGGCTAATAGTGAACCTGTTATTAATGAGTGAAGTAAAAATCCTTGCATACCTTACCATTTACAATCTTATATTCTTTTCCCCAGATACGACTAAAAGATGACTAGTAGGCCGACGCTAAAAGGTGCTATTAACGGCGCATTATTGACCTAGGGTCTACCTTCGCGCCTCGACCATAGCCCCGGGGGCCCCGAAATAATCAGCTTACTAATTTCTTGACCCCTTGCGCAGTTCCACCCTGTCCATAAAACCAATTAATAGGACTGAAGCTTAGCTGTTTACTTTGATAAACGGCTGGACGATGTTTTGTAACCATAATGCAATACTAAAAGTTGGAGTAAAGTGATGGGAACTTACATATATAAATACAAATTAGTGCTTTTATGTTGCTAAGTATCAATACTGATCAACGAATTAGAACTCAATGTTTGCATTGCGAATCGTAAAAAACCCCCATGCATAAATATGTAACAATACATCACTCTAAATGGTAACATACATATTTTTTTAAATCATGCCTCATTTTAAATACTTCCTAAGAAATCATAAATTCAAGTACAAGTTAATCATGCTAACGTTTCAAACGCTAGTTAATCATCAAAGAATTACTCTAAAGTGAAATGAACACTTACTTTCAAATTAAAGAATAACAAAATGAATTAATTATAAATAAACAGAGAGTGATGAAGCAGCAACGTTAAAAGGGCTTACCTGAGTGCTAGGTCCTTCGTTAGGCTAGGAAACATACAAATCAGATTTAGAAATACGGTACAACAACAATAAAATAGTTATTGTTTAAAACTCAACATTGCAATAGAAACTATATTTAAACAATAACAATATAAATCAAACACTGTGATAAATTGTACAAAATAGGCGTGAGTATGACTAAAAGCAATGTGTGTTTAAGAATAGATTAGGCCTATTACAAACAGTACTGGAAACCCTTCTACTTGACGTGATCTTGAACAAAATCTTGGTGATCCCAGATATAGCCATAAAATTGGGAGAAACTTGTGAAAACTACAGACATAAATGGAATGATTCGGTTTCAGTTGTGATGAAGCGCTGAGGCTGAAGGACGGTAAGACGTTGCAGTGTAAGACATCCACTGCGAGGGGACCTTTGGTGTTCAATATTTAGGTATAAGGAACAAACAAATCGCAATTTATTCACATTCCATTACAAATAATAAGCGAGTGCGCGTGGGCGTGCGAGACTGAATTAGAAAAGGAGGAGAAAGAGGTACATTTGTTTCTAAAATTTTCTACTTGAGAGTGATTTTTAATATATATGTGTTTAGCAAAATGGTTTGTATAGAATCAGAATGCTATAGCAATTTTTATTTCTTTGCAAGTTTAAAAACATACGTCCTTATGTTTTTAGGTCTGTGTCATAATGTTAGATTTTATTACGCTAATAGGCCTATAAGGTGTCAACACAAAATTCATATTCATTAATATTGTAAAACAAAAATGTTGAGATAAGTTAAATTTATGTCATTATTTATACTGGTGTTTTACGAACTACTTCAATGAAACCTGTTAGAGATTTGACCTATATAAAATATCAAGAGCGCAAGCTTCAGACTCGGGGTTTGGTACTGAGTCTGAAGGTCTAGCTTTCCGAGAGTAATAAATGTCCCATTGCACTACCTGGATCTAACTAACTGGGTCTAATGGTCCCGAGTAGTTCTGGAAAAGTAGTCGAAACCGTAGTTTCCGGTTGGAGTGCCCAGGGGCGTCACCAGTCCAGGCCTCACATGTACGTGGTACCAAGCCCCCCCTCTCGTCTGACGCTAGTCCCCGGCGGGAGTCACGAGCTTGAGGTTGGAGTGCCCAGGGGCGTCACCAGTCCAGGCCTCACATGTACGTGGCACCAAGCCCCCCTCTCGTCTGACGCTAGTCCCCGGCGGGAGTCACGAGCTTGAGGTTGGAGTGCCCAGGGGCGTCACCAGTCCAGGCCTCACATGTACGTGGCACCAAGCCCCCCTCTCGTCTGACGCTAGTCCCCCGGCGGGAGTCACGAGCTTGAGGTTGGAGTTCCCAGGGGCGTCACCAGTCCAGGCCTCACATGTACGTGGCACCAAGCCCCCCCTCTCGTCTGACGCTAGTCCCCGGCGGGAGTCACGAGCTTGAGGTTGGAGTGCCCAGGGGCGTCACCAGTCCAGGCCTCACATGTACGTGGCACCAAGCCCCCCTCTCGTCTGACGCTAGTCCCCCGGCGGGAGTCACGAGCTTGAGGTTGGAGTGCCCAGGGGCGTCACCAGTCCAGGCCTCACATGTACGTGGCACCAAGCCCCCCCCCCCTCTCGTCTTCTGACGCTAGTCCCCGGCGGGAGTCACGAGCTTGAGGTTGGAGTGCCCAGGGGCGTCACCAGTCCAGGCCTCACATGTACGTGGCACCAAGCCCCCCTCTCGTCTGACGCTAGTCCCCGGCGGGAGTCACGAGCTTGAGGTTGGAGTGCCCAGGGGCGTCACCAGTCCAGGCCTCACATGTACGTGGTACCAAGCCCCCCCTCTCGTCTGACGCTAGTCCCCGGCGGGAGTCACGAGCTTGAGGTTGGAGTTCCCAGGGGCATCACCAGTCCAGGCCTCACATGTACGTGGCACCAAGCCCCCCCCCCTCTCGTCTGACGCTAGTCCCCCGGGCGGGAGTCACGAGCTTGAGGTTGGAGTTCCCAGGGGCGTCACCAGTCCAGGCCTCACATGTACGTGGCACCAAACCCCCCCCCTCTCGTCTGACGCTAGTCCCCCGGGCGGGAGTCACGAGCTTGAGGTTGGAGTTCCCAGGGGCGTCACCAGTCCAGGCCTCACATGTACGTGGCACCAAGCCCCCCCCCTCTCGTCTGACGCTAGTCCCCGGCGGGAGTCACGAGCTTGAGGTTGGAGTGCCCAGGGGCGTCACCAGTCCAGGCCTCACATGTACGTGGTACCAAGCCCCCCCTCTCGTCTGACGCTAGTCCCCGGCGGGAGTCACGAGCTTGAGGTTGGAGTTCCCAGGGGCGTCACCAGTCCAGGCCTCACATGTACGTGGCACCAAGCCCCCCCCCTCTCGTCTGACGCTAGTCCCCCGGGCGGGAGTCACGAGCTTGAGGTTGGAGTGCCCAGGGGCGTCACCAGTCCAGGCCTCACATGTACGTGGTACCAAGCCCCCCTCTCGTCTGACGCTAGTCCCCGGCGGGAGTCACGAGCTTGAGGTTGGAGTGCCCAGGGGCGTCACCAGTCCAGGCCTCACATGTACGTGGCACCAAGCCCCCCCCCTCTCGTCTGACGCTAGTCCCCGGCGGGAGTCACGAGCTTGAGGTTGGAGTTCCCAGGGGCGTCACCAGTCCAGGCCTCACATGTACGTGGCACCAAGCCCCCCCCCTCTCGTCTGACGCTAGTCCCCCGGGCGGGAGTCACGAGCTTGAGGTTGGAGTTCCCAGGGGCGTCACCAGTCCAGGCCTCACATGTACGTGGCACCAAGCCCCCCTCTCGTCTGACGCTAGTCCCCGGCGGGAGTCACGAGCTTGAGGTTGGAGTTCCCAGGGGCGTCACCAGTCCAGGCCTCACATGTACGTGGCACCAAGCCCCCCCCCTCTCGTCTGACGCTAGTCCCCGGCGGGAGTCACGAGCTTGAGGTTGGAGTGCCCAGGGGCGTCACCAGTCCAGGCCTCACATGTACGTGGCACCAAGCCCCCCCCCTCTCGTCTGACGCTAGTCCCCCGGGCGGGAGTCACGAGCTTGAGGTTGGAGTTCCCAGGGGCGTCACCAGTCCAGGCCTCACATGTACGTGGCACCAAGCCCCCCCCTCTCGTCTGACGCTAGTCCCCCGGGCGGGAGTCACGAGCTTGAGGTTGGAGTTCCCAGGGGCGTCACCAGTCCAGGCCTCACATGTACGTGGCACCAAGCCCCCCCCCCTCCGTCTTCTGACGCTAGTCCCCGGCGGGAGTCACGAGCTTAAGGATTGAGTTCCCAGGGATGTCACCAGTCCAGGCCTCACATGTACGGTCGCAAGACTCTTGCATACTGGTACCACGGGTCGTGGTACCAAGTTCCCCACCTCTCGGGCCTGACGCTAGTCACCAAGGCGGGAGTCACGAGCTTGAGGTTAGATTCGTGGCTTATGGCTAATGGATTCATGTGCTAGACTTTAGATGCACCACATAAGGAACTATCTTCCTGACATGAAGGAAGATATTGAAGTTTGAAAGACAGACACTCCTTGTCACCATCGTTCTGGTTCACCAGCTTCATCTTTCTTCTTACACTTTCTACATAACACGCTGCCGAATGCGTCTCTTGTGAGATAATGGCATCTAGATCTTTTTATAACCAATCAGACCACTGTTCCGTGTTGGCAAACCTTAGTTGTGTATTTTATCGTGCTGCCCTCTGGGCATTTAGCTTCAACACTTCTTTGGTTAGTCTATTTGTCTACATAGAGGTGCGTCTTTTCTGGTTCCAATAGGTTAATGAATTTTACAACCAATTAATCCGCAGATTTCTGTATTAGAAAATTTCACTATGTACCGACAGGACATTCGTGACGGTGCCTCGTAGCTAGGTGTTTTCTTACTTGTATTTATTTAGTTTTTCTGTACCTATTTTCTGATCATATGGAAGTCGTTTCTTTAATGTTTACAGATTTCCTTAAGTTTTATTCCAACACGATTAAAGGCTTTATAACAAATTTTTCTCTTTGTTTTTGGCAATTTCCTTGCTAAGAAAATCCTACGATTTTAATTACTTTATCCTTAAGTCGCGGGCAAAACTTTTATAAATAACTTGAGAAAACGTATACAAAATTTGGATGGGTTTAAAAAATGAAAGCCTTTACTACTGTTCACCTTGTGCTCGTTGCAGTAACTAGGTTATCATTTGTAAAGGAATGTAGTACATAATTCAGAAAAATACTTGAAGGTCTGTGTTATTGAAATGTACAAGAGTTAAATGAAGTTTTTCACTAATTACTTGAAATAATTTAATGCGGTTTATTATTAATAAATAATGCACAAAATTCTGTAACCTCTATATTTTTATTTTAGTCTTATATACATTTCGGTAACCATCTTCAGAGACGTGACACAACCTACTGGGTAATCTCCTACTGGTAACCGATATGTACATTAAGACTACTTGTAGAACAAAAATATTTGTGGTTACAGGTTTTTATGTGTTATTTATTAAAAATGTTTTTTTTTTTAGTTTTTGTAAGTTATTTGATCTACAGATATTTCGTAATGAAGCGAACAACATGTATTTATATAAAGATTTTTGTTGTATATCGTCTTTAGATCCAGTGTTTGTAAACAAAACACATTCTCAATGAATCACATTACTTTGTTTCTTTCCTGCCAAAACATTCCGTAGTGAGTTTGTTTATGAATAACAGATGTCGCTAGTAGTATTTGGCAACATGTAATACAGTATTGCCAACAATACCATAACACCGGATTGCTGTAGCCTACCCTCTATAGAGTTAGAGTATTGTGTAAATTTAATTTTCTCGGTTAGCAATTTTATTTCCATACTAATTTTATTTATAAGAATAAATGTTCAAGGCAGACAAGTTAATCTACCATTACAATATATTGTACGACTGTATTTTATATTCTGGTAGGCCCTACCGATTTCTAGAAGACCTGGAACTTATGTGAGGGACAGGAGTACCTATTGTGAAGTACTAAGGTACTCTTGCGAGAGTACCTCACAAGAGAGTGCAGTTAAATTAGCTGAGCTAATTCTAAATTAAATTTAGAGCTAAGAAGTCAGTCTAAACTAAATTTTTTTAATGTAATTTCCATATACAAACAATTTATAGAATTTGACGCGATCATTTGAAATTCTAACCTTTTCTCCTTTGGAAGATAGATACAATTTGTTGCTGGAGACAACTTAGGAGATGTAACGCGCTGTCCATATTGCGCACGGCCTAAGACCCACTGGTTTGTGCTGTATAAAGTATGAACATGAAATCCTCGATTAGAAACGGAAGGAAATCACGTCGTATAACGCAAGAAAAGTACTGGTAATGCAGTTAAAAATATTTTCTAAATTCTACTATCAAGGCATCGAGGTGCGGTTGCTAGCAAAGCATGACGAAATGTGTATGCTTGAATAATCGGCTGTCTACCTAAGTGTACGTGCTCTAGACGCCGAGCTGGCGGCTAAAACAGGCGCATTTCCATAACAAAACAGTGCACAAATATTGCATTATTGTAATATGGCCTCAACAGTTCCATCTAAACGTTGGTAACTTAACATCTTGCAAATAGCCAGAACTGCTAACACAGGCCCTCCGTATGTTTTTAGCATGCGTTAGTGCAATGAAGAGAAATAACCTGAGCGTTGAGTTTCGAGTAAATGGAAGTTATGATTCACATACATTATAAACATGAGCCCTGGCCGCTGTCAGTTAGTCATCCTAGGTTAGCCGTCACACAATGACACATGAGCCCTGGCCGCTGTCAGTTAGTCATCCTAGGTTAGCCGCCACACAATGACACATGAGCCCTGGCCGCTGTCAGTTAGTCATCCTAGGTTAGCCGTCACACAATGACACATGAGCCCTGGCCGCTGTCAGTTAGTCATCCTAGGTTAGCCGTCACACAATGACACATGAGCCCTGGCCGCTGTCAGTTAGTCATCCTAGGTTAGCCGCCACACAATGACACATGAGCCCTGGCCGCTGTCAGTTAGTCATCCTAGGTTAGCCGCCACACAATGACACATGAGCCCTGGCCGCTGTCAGTTAGTCATCCTAGGTTAGCCGCCACACAATGACACATGAGCCCTGGCCGCTGTCAGTTAGTCATCCTAGGTTAGCCGCCACACAATGACACATGAGCCCTGGCCGCTGTCAGTTAGTCATCCTAGGTTAGCCGCCACACAATGACACATGAGCCCTGGCCGCTGTCAGTTAGTCATCCTAGGTTAGCCGCCACACAATGACACATGAGCCCTGGCCGCTGTCAGTTAGTCATCCTAGGTTAGCCGCCACACAATGACACATGAGCCCTGGCCGCTGTCAGTTAGTCATCCTAGGTTAGCCGCCACACAATGACACATGAGCCCTGGCCGCTGTCAGTTAGTCATCCTAGGTTAGCCGTCACACAATGACACATGAGCCCTGGCCGCTGTCAGTTAGTCATCCTAGGTTAGCCGCCACACAATGACACATGAGCCCTGGCCGCTGTCAGTTAGTCATCCTAGGTTAGCCGACACACAATGACACATGAGCCCTGGCCGCTGTCAGTTAGTCATCCTAGGTTAGCCGCCACACAATGACACATGAGCCCTGGCCGCTGTCAGTTAGTCATCCTAGGTTAGCCGCCACACAATGACACATGAGCCCTGGCCGCTGTCAGTTAGTCATCCTAGGTTAGCCGCCACACAATGACACATGAGCCCTGGCCGCTGTCAGTTAGTCATCCTAGGTTAGCCGCCACACAATGACACATGAGCCCTGGCCGCTGTCAGTTAGTCATCCTAGGTTAGCCGCCACACAATGACACATGAGCCCTGGCCGCTGTCAGTTAGTCATCCTAGGTTAGCCGCCACACAATGACACATGAGCCCTGGCCGCTGTCAGTTAGTCATCCTAGGTTAGCCGCCACACAATGACACATGAGCCCTGGCCGCTGTCAGTTAGTCATCCTAGGTTAGCCGCCACACAATGACACATGAGCCCTGGCCGCTGTCAGTTAGTCATCCTAGGTTAGCCGCCACACAATGACACATGAGCCCTGGCCGCTGTCAGTTAGTCATCCTAGGTTAGCCGTCACACAATGACACATGAGCCCTGGCCGCTGTCAGTTAGTCATCCTAGGTTAGCCGCCACACAATGACACATGAGCCCTGGCCGCTGTCAGTTAGTCATCCTAGGTTAGCCGACACACAATGACACATGAGCCCTGGCCGCTGTCAGTTAGTCATCCTAGGTTAGCCGCCACACAATGACACATGAGCCCTGGCCGCTGTCAGTTAGTCATCCTAGGTTAGCCGCCACACAATGACACATGAGCCCTGGCCGCTGTCAGTTAGTCATCCTAGGTTAGCCGTCACACAATGACACATGAGCCCTGGCCGCTGTCAGTTAGTCATCCTAGGTTAGCCGCCACACAATGACACATGAGCCCTGGCCGCTGTCAGTTAGTCATCCTAGGTTAGCCGCCACACAATGACACATGAGCCCTGGCCGCTGTCAGTTAGTCATCCTAGGTTAGCCGCCACACAATGACACATGAGCCCTGGCCGCTGTCGGTTAGTCATCCTAGGTTAGCCGCCACACAATGACACATGAGCCCTGGCCGCTGTCAGTTAGTCATCCTAGGTTAGCCGCCACACAATGACACATGAGCCCTGGCCGCTGTCAGTTAGTCATCCTAGGTTAGCCGCCACACAATGACACATGAGCCCTGGCCGCTGTCAGTTAGTCATCCTAGGTTAGCCGTCACACAATGACACATGAGCCCTGGCCGCTGTCAGTTAGTCATCCTAGGTTAGCCGCCACACAATGACACATGAGCCCTGGCCGCTGTCAGTTAGTCATCCTAGGTTAGCCGTCACACAATGACACATGAGCCCTGTCCGCTGTCAGTTAGTCATCCTAGGTTAGCCGCCACACAATGACACATGAGCCCTGGCCGCTGTCAGTTAGTCATCCTAGGTTAGCCGTCACACAATGACACATGAGCCCTGGCCGCTGTCAGTTAGTCATCCTAGGTTAGCCGTCACACAAGACACGCTCCACGTATCATTATAACCGTATATCTAAATATGTAAAGCTGTGGTTGGCATTCAAACCTTCCAATCAGGATCACCTGCTATGTTTTTGGCCCTGAGTTTTTATTGTAAATAACATTACATCGGAGGTGGAATTGGCCAAGTAAACATAGACCGAGACTAACATTAGGGCAAGAAATTAGTCACGGAGGAAGCTTCGAAACACGCAAGTGCTATATTGTTTTGGGCCAAATACTGTCAAGTCACTGAGGCGATAAGTAAGGCAAACACTAACGCAAAACGTTTAAAACAAGGCATATTAAGAAAGATTTATAAAAAGAGGATTTAAATACTTGAAATAATTATACTTGATAAGACCAAAGAAACTATTGTCGCATTAGGGAACCATTAGCAAATTTCTTTCCAACGGAAATGTTTTGGGTTTTTGCAACAAAAATAAGTTCTTGTTATTAAAGAATTTTATTTACGTGCAAATAAAGATATTTTTACAATGATTTCTGTAAGCTATGTGTAAACTTTATTTCTGTTTAGAATAAAAAAACATTGCTATAAACACGTAAATCTTTACGGAAAGTAAAATTTAAAAATCACTCAAAAAACTGAAATTTTATCAAAAGACAAGATTTTGAGACAGTTCCTTTAACATAAATGGAAAAGTGACTTGGAGAAACTGCGGTATAATTTGGTTTTATAAATAAATAAAATCTTTCAAGCCACATAAATGGTTTATTTAAATCCTCAAAACCTACGCAAACTGTACACGAAGTAACACTTGCAGAAAACTATACATTGCATGTTTACGTAGAATAATAATTTTAACATTTCATCTAGACTGATGTATTCTTAACCCAAGCCAGTGGTACAAAGGCAATATTATAAGTTATCCACAAGAACGATGTTACTCTCGTTTTATTACTATCCTCGTATTATTGTAAATGCATTAAGTAGACGCTAGTATTACCACTGATCTAATTGATT
>JBAIZL010000373.1:0-35000 GCA_036971475.1 Prosapia bicincta | reverse complement strand
GAGAGACCCATTTATGTTTATTTTGGGTATAATCGACTGAAAGTGTGTAGACACAGGGCGGTTTCCCCAAGTTGACGCCGTATTATTGAGCATTTTACCTCAACACGCCTGGGCTTGTGGCTTAACAGGTTTACTGTATTAGCTTCTTGCGAGGACAGGAACAGCTTTCACACCCGTGCACGTGGACAGAGGTTTGCCAAGATTAGACGATTTCTAACTTTAGAGCAAAACATTATTACTTTGCTATTTAATCTGGAGCTTTCGTTATTCCAGGTGACTGCAATAAGTTATATACAACAGCTTTCACACCCGTGCACGTGGACAGAGGTTTGCCAAGATTAGACGATTTCTAACTTTAGAGCAAAACATTATTACTTTGCTATTTAATCTGGAGCTTTCGTTAGTCCAGGTGACTGCAATAAGTTATATAAAACAGCTTTCACACCCGTGCACGTGGACAGAGGTTTGCCAAGATTAGACGATTTCTAACTTTAGTGCAAAACATTATTACTTCGCTATTTAATCTGGAGCTTTCGTTAGTCCAGGTGACTGCAATAAGTTATATAAAACAGCTTTCACACCCGTGCACGTGGACAGAGGTTTGCCAAGATTAGACGATTTCTAACTTTAGAGCAAAACATTATTACTTTGCTATTTAATCTGGAGCTTTCGTTAGTCCAGGTGACTGCAATAAGTTATATAAAACAGCTTTCACACCCGTGCACGTGGACAGAGGTTTGCCAAGATTAGACGATTTCTAACTTTAGAGCAAAACATTATTACTTTGCTATTTAATCTGGAGCTTTCGTTAGTCCAGGTGACTGCAATAAGTTATATAAAACAGCTTTCACACCCGTGCACGTGGACAGAGGTTTGCCAAGATTAGACGATTTCTAACTTTAGAGCAAAACATTATTACTTTGCTATTTAATCTGGAGCTTTCGTTAGTCCAGGTGACTGCAATAAGTTATATAGAACAGCTTTCACACCCGTGCACGTGGACAGAGGTTTGCCAAGATTAGACGATTTCTAACTTTAGAGCAAAACATTATTACTTTGCTATTTAATCTGGAGCTTTCGTTAGTCCAGGTGACTGCAATAAGTTATATAAAACAGCTTTCACACCCGTGCACGTGGACAGAGGTTTGCCAAGATTAGACGATTTCTAACTTTAGAGCAAAACATTATTACTTTGCTATTTAATCTGGAGCTTTCGTTAGTCCAGGTGACTGCAATAAGTTATACAAAACAGCTTTCACACCCGTGCACGTGGACAGAGCTTTGCCAAGATTAGACGATTTCTAACTTTAGAGCAAAACATTATTACTTTGCTATTTAATCTGGAGCTTTCGTTATTCCAGGTGACTGCAATAAGTTATATAGAACAGCTTTCACACCCGTGCACGTGGACAGAGGTTTGCCAAGATTAGACGATTTCTAACTTTAGAGCAAAACATTATTACTTTGCTATTTAATCTGGAGCTTTCGTTAGTCCAGGTGACTGCAATAAGTTATATAAAACAGCTTTCACACCCGTGCACGTGGACAGAGGTTTGCCAAGATTAGACGATTTCTAACTTTAGAGCAAAACATTATTACTTTGCTATTTAATCTGGAGCTTTCGTTATTCCAGGTGACTGCAATAAGTTATATAAAACAGCTTTCACACCCGTGCACGTGGACAGAGGTTTGCCAAGATTAGACGATTTCTAACTTTAGAGCAAAACATTATTACTTTGCTATTTAATCTGGAGCTTTCGTTATTCCAGGTGACTGCAATAAGTTATATAAAACAGCTTTCACACCCGTGCACGTGGACAGAGGTTTGCCAAGATTAGACGATTTCTAACTTTAGAGCAAAACATTATTACTTTGCTATTTAATCTGGAGCTTTCGTTATTCCAGGTGACTGCAATAAGTTATATAAAACAGCTTTCACACCCGTGCACGTGGACAGAGGTTTGCCAAGATTAGACGATTTCTAACTTTAGAGCAAAACATTATTACTTTGCTATTTAATCTGGAGCTTTCGTTATTCCAGGTGACTGCAATAAGTTATATAGAACAGCTTTCACACCCGTGCACGTGGACAGAGGTTTGCCAAGATTAGACGATTTCTAACTTTAGAGCAAAACATTATTACTTTGCTATTTAATCTGGAGCTTTCGTTATTCCAGGTGACTGCAATAAGTTATATAGAACAGCTTTCACACCCGTGCACGTGGACAGAGGTTTGCCAAGATTAGACGATTTCTAACTTTAGTGCAAAACATTATTACTTCGCTATTTAATCTGGAGCTTTCGTTATTCCAGGTGACTGCAATAAGTTATATAAAACAGCTTTCACACCCGTGCACGTGGACAGAGGTTTGCCAAGATTAGACGATTTCTAACTTTAGAGCAAAACATTATTACTTCGCTATTTAATCTGGAGCTTTCGTTAGTCCAGGTGACTGCAATAAGTTATATAAAACAACTTTCACACCCGTGCACGTGGACAGAGGTTTGCCAAGATTAGACGATTTCTAACTTTAGAGCAAAACATTATTACTTTGCTATTTAATCTGGAGCTTTCGTTAGTCCAGGTGACTGCAATAAGTTATATAAAACAGCTTTCACACCCGTGCACGTGGACAGAGGTTTGCCAAGATTAGACGATTTCTAACTTTAGAGCAAAACATTATTACTTTGCTATTTAATCTGGAGCTTTCGTTAGTCCAGGTGACTGCAATAAGTTATATAAAACAGCTTTCACACCCGTGCACGTGGACAGAGGTTTGCCAAGATTAGACGATTTCTAACTTTAGAGCAAAACATTATTACTTTGCTATTTAATCTGGAGCTTTCGTTATTCCAGGTGACTGCAATAAGTTATATAAAACAGCTTTCACACCCGTGCACGTGGACAGAGGTTTGCCAAGATTAGACGATTTCTAACTTTAGTGCAAAACATTATTACTTTGCTATTTAATCTGGAGCTTTCGTTATTCCAGGTGACTGCAATAAGTTATATAGAACAACTTTCACACCCGTGCACGTGGACAGAGGTTTGCCAAGATTAGACGATTTCTAACTTTAGAGCAAAACATTATTACTTTGCTATTTAATCTGGAGCTTTCGTTAGTCCAGGTGACTGCAATAAGTTATATAAAACAGCTTTCACACCCGTGCACGTGGACAGAGGTTTGCCAAGATTAGACGATTTCTAACTTTAGAGCAAAACATTATTACTTTGCTATTTAATCTGGAGCTTTCGTTAGTCCAGGTGACTGCAATAAGTTATATAAAACAGCTTTCACACCCGTGCACGTGGACAGAGGTTTGCCAAGATTAGACGATTTCTAACTTTAGAGCAAAACATTATTACTTTGCTATTTAATCTGGAGCTTTCGTTATTCCAGGTGACTGCAATAAGTTATATAAAACAGCTTTCACACCCGTGCACGTGGACAGAGGTTTGCCAAGATTAGACGATTTCTAACTTTAGTGCAAAACATTATTACTTTGCTATTTAATCTGGAGCTTTCGTTAGTCCAGGTGACTGCAATAAGTTATATAGAACAGCTTTCACACCCGTGCACGTGGACAGAGGTTTGCCAAGATTAGACGATTTCTAACTTTAGTGCAAAACATTATTACTTTGCTATTTAATCTGGAGCTTTCGTTAGTCCAGGTGACTGCAATAAGTTATATACAACAGCTTTCACACCCGTGCACGTGGACAGAGGTTTGCCAAGATTAGACGATTTCTAACTTTAGTGCAAAACATTATTACTTCGCTATTTAATCTGGAGCTTTCGTTAGTCCAGGTGACTGCAATAAGTTATATAAAACAGCTTTCACACCCGTGCACGTGGACAGAGGTTTGCCAAGATTAGACGATTTCTAACTTTAGAGCAAAACATTATTACTTTGCTATTTAATCTGGAGCTTTCGTTAGTCCAGGTGACTGCAATAAGTTATATAGAACAGCTTTCACACCCGTGCACGTGGACAGAGGTTTCCCAAGATTAGACGATTTCTAACTTTAGAGCAAAACATTATTACTTTGCTATTTAATCTGGAGCTTTCGTTAGTCCAGGTGACTGCAATAAGTTATATAAAACAGCTTTCACACCCGTGCACGTGGACAGAGGTTTGCCAAGATTAGACGATTTCTAACTTTAGAGCAAAACATTATTACTTCGCTATTTAATCTGGAGCTTTCGTTAGTCCAGGTGACTGCAATAAGTTATATAAAACAGCTTTCACACCCGTGCACGTGGACAGAGGTTTGCCAAGATTAGACGATTTCTAACTTTAGAGCAAAACATTATTACCTTGCTATTTAATCTGGAGCTTTCGTTAGTCCAGGTGACTGCAATAAGTTATATAAAACAGCTTTCACACCCGTGCACGTGGACAGAGGTTTGCCAAGATTAGACGATTTCTAACTTTAGAGCAAAACATTATTACTTTGCTATTTAATCTGGAGCTTTCGTTAGTCCAGGTGACTGCAATAAGTTATATAGAACAGCTTTCACACCCGTGCACGTGGACAGAGGTTTGCCAAGATTAGACGATTTCTAACTTTAGAGCAAAACATTATTACTTTGCTATTTAATCTGGAGCTTTCGTTAGTCCAGGTGACTGCAATAAGTTATATAAAACAGCTTTCACACCCGTGCACGTGGACAGAGGTTTGCCAAGATTAGACGATTTCTAACTTTAGAGCAAAACATTATTACTTTGCTATTTAATCTGGAGCTTTCGTTAGTCCAGGTGACTGCAATAAGTTATATAAAACAGCTTTCACACCCGTGCACGTGGACAGAGGTTTGCCAAGATTAGACGATTTCTAACTTTAGAGCAAAACATTATTACTTTGCTATTTAATCTGGAGCTTTCGTTAGTCCAGGTGACTGCAATAAGTTATATAAAACAGCTTTCACACCCGTGCACGTGGACAGAGGTTTGCCAAGATTAGACGATTTCTAACTTTAGTGCAAAACATTATTACTTCGCTATTTAATCTGGAGCTTTCGTTATTCCAGGTGACTGCAATAAGTTATATAAAACAGCTTTCACACCCGTGCACGTGGACAGAGGTTTGCCAAGATTAGACGATTTCTAACTTTAGAGCAAAACATTATTACTTTGCTATTTAATCTGGAGCTTTCGTTAGTCCAGGTGACTGCAATAAGTTATATAAAACAGCTTTCACACCCGTGCACGTGGACAGAGGTTTGCCAAGATTAGACGATTTCTAACTTTAGAGCAAAACATTATTACTTTGCTATTTAATCTGGAGCTTTCGTTAGTCCAGGTGACTGCAATAAGTTATATAAAACAGCTTTCACACCCGTGCACGTGGACAGAGGTTTGCCAAGATTAGACGATTTCTAACTTTAGAGCAAAACATTATTACTTTGCTATTTAATCTGGAGCTTTCGTTATTCCAGGTGACTGCAATAAGTTATATAAAACAGCTTTCACACCCGTGCACGTGGACAGAGGTTTGCCAAGATTAGACGATTTCTAACTTTAGAGCAAAACATTATTACTTTGCTATTTAATCTGGAGCTTTCGTTAGTCCAGGTGACTGCAATAAGTTATATAAAACAGCTTTCACACCCGTGCACGTGGACAGAGGTTTGCCAAGATTAGACGATTTCTAACTTTAGAGCAAAACATTATTACTTTGCTATTTAATCTGGAGCTTTCGTTAGTCCAGGTGACTGCAATAAGTTATATAAAACAGCTTTCACACCCGTGCACGTGGACAGAGGTTTGCCAAGATTAGACGATTTCTAACTTTAGTGCAAAACATTATTACTTCGCTATTTAATCTGGAGCTTTCGTTATTCCAGGTGACTGCAATAAGTTATATAAAACAGCTTTCACACCCGTGCACGTGGACAGAGGTTTGCCAAGATTAGACGATTTCTAACTTTAGAGCAAAACATTATTACTTTGCTATTTAATCTGGAGCTTTCGTTAGTCCAGGTGACTGCAATAAGTTATATAAAACAGCTTTCACACCCGTGCACGTGGACAGAGGTTTGCCAAGATTAGACGATTTCTAACTTTAGAGCAAAACATTATTACTTTGCTATTTAATCTGGAGCTTTCGTTAGTCCAGGTGACTGCAATAAGTTATATAAAACAGCTTTCACACCCGTGCACGTGGACAGAGGTTTGCCAAGATTAGACGATTTCTAACTTTAGTGCAAAACATTATTACTTCGCTATTTAATCTGGAGCTTTCGTTATTCCAGGTGACTGCAATAAGTTATATAAAACAACTTTCACACCCGTGCACGTGGACAGAGGTTTGCCAAGATTAGACGATTTCTAACTTTAGAGCAAAACATTATTACTTCGCTATTTAATCTGGAGCTTTCGTTAGTCCAGGTGACTGCAATAAGTTATATAAAACAGCTTTCACACCCGTGCACGTGGACAGAGGTTTGCCAAGATTAGACGATTTCTAACTTTAGAGCAAAACATTATTACCTTGCTATTTAATCTGGAGCTTTCGTTAGTCCAGGTGACTGCAATAAGTTATATAAAACAGCTTTCACACCCGTGCACGTGGACAGAGGTTTGCCAAGATTAGACGATTTCTAACTTTAGAGCAAAACATTATTACTTTGCTATTTAATCTGGAGCTTTCGTTAGTCCAGGTGACTGCAATAAGTTATATAAAACAGCTTTCACACCCGTGCACGTGGACAGAGGTTTGCCAAGATTAGACGATTTCTAACTTTAGAGCAAAACATTATTACTTTGCTATTTAATCTGGAGCTTTCGTTAGTCCAGGTGACTGCAATAAGTTATATAAAACAGCTTTCACACCCGTGCACGTGGACAGAGGTTTGCCAAGATTAGACGATTTCTAACTTTAGAGCAAAACATTATTACTTCGCTATTTAATCTGGAGCTTTCGTTATTCCAGGTGACTGCAATAAGTTATATAAAACAGCTTTCACACCCGTGCACGTGGACAGAGGTTTGCCAAGATTAGACGATTTCTAACTTTAGAGCAAAACATTATTACTTTGCTATTTAATCTGGAGCTTTCGTTAGTCCAGGTGACTGCAATAAGTTATATAAAACAGCTTTCACACCCGTGCACGTGGACAGAGGTTTGAAAAAAAAGATTAGACGATTTCTAACTTTAGAGCAAAACATTATTACTTTGCTATTTAATCTGGAGCTTTCGTTAGTCCAGGTGACTGCAATAAGTTATATAAAACAGCTTTCACACCCGTGCACGTGGACAGAGGTTTGCCAAGATTAGACGATTTCTAACTTTAGTGCAAAACATTATTACTTCGCTATTTAATCTGGAGCTTTCGTTATTCCAGGTGACTGCAATAAGTTATATAAAACAGCTTTCACACCCGTGCACGTGGACAGAGGTTTGCCAAGATTAGACGATTTCTAACTTTAGAGCAAAACATTATTACTTCGCTATTTAATCTGGAGCTTTCGTTATTCCAGGTGACTGCAATAAGTTATATAGAACAGCTTTCACACCCGTGCACGTGGACAGAGGTTTGCCAAGATTAGACGATTTCTAACTTTAGTGCAAAACATTATTACTTTGCTATTTAATCTGGAGCTTTCGTTAGTCCAGGTGACTGCAATAAGTTATATAGAACAGCTTTCACACCCGTGCACGTGGACAGAGGTTTGCCAAGATTAGACGATTTCTAACTTTAGAGCAAAACATTATTACTTCGCTATTTAATCTGGAGCTTTCGTTATTCCAGGTGACTGCAATAAGTTATATAGAACAGCTTTCACACCCGTGCACGTGGACAGAGGTTTGCCAAGATTAGACGATTTCTAACTTTAGTGCAAAACATTATTACTTTGCTATTTAATCTGGAGCTTTCGTTATTCCAGGTGACTGCAATAAGTTATATAGAACAGCTTTCACACCCGTGCACGTGGACAGAGGTTTGCCAAGATTAGACGATTTCTAACTTTAGAGCAAAACATTATTACTTTGCTATTTAATCTGGAGCTTTCGTTATTCCAGGTGACTGCAATAAGTTATATAGAACAGCTTTCACACCCGTGCACGTGGACAGAGGTTTGCCAAGATTAGACGATTTCTAACTTTAGAGCAAAACATTATTACTTTGCTATTTAATCTGGAGCTTTCGTTAGTCCAGGTGACTGCAATAAGTTATATAGAACAGCTTTCACACCCGTGCACGTGGACAGAGGTTTGCCAAGATTAGACGATTTCTAACTTTAGAGCAAAACATTATTACTTTGCTATTTAATCTGGAGCTTTCGTTAGTCCAGGTGACTGCAATAAGTTATATACAACAGCTTTCACACCCGTGCACGTGGACAGAGGTTTGCCAAGATTAGACGATTTCTAACTTTAGTGCAAAACATTATTACTTCGCTATTTAATCTGGAGCTTTCGTTATTCCAGGTGACTGCAATAAGTTATATACAACAGCTTTCACACCCGTGCACGTGGACAGAGGTTTGCCAAGATTAGACGATTTCTAACTTTAGAGCAAAACATTATTACTTTGCTATTTAATCTGGAGCTTTCGTTATTCCAGGTGACTGCAATAAGTTATATAGAACAGCTTTCACACCCGTGCACGTGGACAGAGGTTTGCCAAGATTAGACGATTTCTAACTTTAGAGCAAAACATTATTACTTTGCTATTTAATCTGGAGCTTTCGTTAGTCCAGGTGACTGCAATAAGTTATATAGAACAGCTTTCACACCCGTGCACGTGGACAGAGGTTTGCCAAGATTAGACGATTTCTAACTTTAGAGCAAAACATTATTACTTTGCTATTTAATCTGGAGCTTTCGTTAGTCCAGGTGACTGCAATAAGTTATATAAAACAGCTTTCACACCCGTGCACGTGGACAGAGGTTTGCCAAGATTAGACGATTTCTAACTTTAGTGCAAAACATTATTACTTCGCTATTTAATCTGGAGCTTTCGTTATTCCAGGTGACTGCAATAAGTTATATAAAACAGCTTTCACACCCGTGCACGTGGACAGAGGTTTGCCAAGATTAGACGATTTCTAACTTTAGAGCAAAACATTATTACTTCGCTATTTAATCTGGAGCTTTCGTTAGTCCAGGTGACTGCAATAAGTTATATAAAACAGCTTTCACACCCGTGCACGTGGACAGAGGTTTGCCAAGATTAGACGATTTCTAACTTTAGAGCAAAACATTATTACTTTGCTATTTAATCTGGAGCTTTCGTTAGTCCAGGTGACTGCAATAAGTTATATAAAACAGCTTTCACACCCGTGCACGTGGACAGAGGTTTGCCAAGATTAGACGATTTCTAACTTTAGAGCAAAACATTATTACTTTGCTATTTAATCTGGAGCTTTCGTTAGTCCAGGTGACTGCAATAAGTTATATAAAACAGCTTTCACACCCGTGCACGTGGACAGAGGTTTGCCAAGATTAGACGATTTCTAACTTTAGAGCAAAACATTATTACTTTGCTATTTAATCTGGAGCTTTCGTTAGTCCAGGTGACTGCAATAAGTTATATAAAACAGCTTTCACACCCGTGCACGTGGACAGAGGTTTGCCAAGATTAGACGATTTCTAACTTTAGTGCAGACCATTATTACTTTGCTATTTAATTTGGAGCTTTCGTTAGTCCAGGTGACTGCAATAAGTTATATAAAACAGCTTTCACACCCGTGCACGTGGACAGAGGTTTGCCAAGATTAGACGATTTCTAACTTTAGAGCAAAACATTATTACTTTGCTATTTAATCTGGAGCTTTCGTTAGTCCAGGTGACTGCAATAAGTTATATAAAACAGCTTTCACACCCGTGCACGTGGACAGAGGTTTGCCAAGATTAGACGATTTCTAACTTTAGAGCAAAACATTATTACTTTGCTATTTAATCTGGAGCTTTCGTTAGTCCAGGTGACTGCAATAAGTTATATAAAACAGCTTTCACACCCGTGCACGTGGACAGAGGTTTGCCAAGATTAGACGATTTCTAACTTTTGAGCAAAACATTATTACTTCGCTATTTAATCTGGAGCTTTCGTTAGTCCAGGTGACTGCAATAAGTTATATAAAACAGCTTTCACACCCGTGCACGTGGACAGAGGTTTGCCAAGATTAGACGATTTCTAACTTTAGAGCAAAACATTATTACTTTGCTATTTAATCTGGAGCTTTCGTTAGTCCAGGTGACTGCAATAAGTTATATAGAACAGCTTTCACACCCGTGCACGTGGACAGAGGTTTGCCAAGATTAGACGATTTCTAACTTTAGAGCAAAACATTATTACTTTGCTATTTAATCTGGAGCTTTCGTTAGTCCAGGTGACTGCAATAAGTTATATAAAACAGCTTTCACACCCGTGCACGTGGACAGAGGTTTGCCAAGATTAGACGATTTCTAACTTTAGAGCAAAACATTATTACTTTGCTATTTAATCTGGAGCTTTCGTTAGTCCAGGTGACTGCAATAAGTTATATACAACAGCTTTCACACCCGTGCACGTGGACAGAGGTTTGCCAAGATTAGACGATTTCTAACTTTAGAGCAAAACATTATTACTTTGCTATTTAATCTGGAGCTTTCGTTAGTCCAGGTGACTGCAATAAGTTATATAAAACAGCTTTCACACCCGTGCACGTGGACAGAGGTTTGCCAAGATTAGACGATTTCTAACTTTAGAGCAAAACATTATTACTTTGCTATTTAATCTGGAGCTTTCGTTAGTCCAGGTGACTGCAATAAGTTATATACAACAGCTTTCACACCCGTGCACGTGGACAGAGGTTTGCCAAGATTAGACGATTTCTAACTTTAGAGCAAAACATTATTACTTTGCTATTTAATCTGGAGCTTTCGTTAGTCCAGGTGACTGCAATAAGTTATATAAAACAGCTTTCACACCCGTGCACGTGGACAGAGGTTTGCCAAGATTAGACGATTTCTAACTTTAGTGCAAAACATTATTACTTCGCTATTTAATCTGGAGCTTTCGTTATTCCAGGTGACTGCAATAAGTTATATAAAACAGCTTTCACACCCGTGCACGTGGACAGAGGTTTGCCAAGATTAGACGATTTCTAACTTTAGAGCAAAACATTATTACTTCGCTATTTAATCTGGAGCTTTCGTTAGTCCAGGTGACTGCAATAAGTTATATAAAACAGCTTTCACACCCGTGCACGTGGACAGAGGTTTGCCAAGATTAGACGATTTCTAACTTTAGAGCAAAACATTATTACTTTGCTATTTAATCTGGAGCTTTCGTTAGTCCAGGTGACTGCAATAAGTTATATAAAACAGCTTTCACACCCGTGCACGTGGACAGAGGTTTGCCAAGATTAGACGATTTCTAACTTTAGTGCAAAACATTATTACTTCGCTATTTAATCTGGAGCTTTCGTTATTCCAGGTGACTGCAATAAGTTATATAAAACAGCTTTCACACCCGTGCACGTGGACAGAGGTTTGCCAAGATTAGACGATTTCTAACTTTAGAGCAAAACATTATTACTTTGCTATTTAATCTGGAGCTTTCGTTAGTCCAGGTGACTGCAATAAGTTATATAAAACAGCTTTCACACCCGTGCACGTGGACAGAGGTTTGCCAAGATTAGACGATTTCTAACTTTAGAGCAAAACATTATTACTTTGCTATTTAATCTGGAGCTTTCGTTAGTCCAGGTGACTGCAATAAGTTATATAAAACAGCTTTCACACCCGTGCACGTGGACAGAGGTTTGCCAAGATTAGATTGCCTCGTACCGTTTATTCCATACGTTTTTATTCACAAGCAGCCTTAGAGTGCAACGACCAGGTAATTGAGAGGACTGAATACGTTTTCATGGATTTCTTTGAAGGCGGAGTAGGCGAGAAGTGTGCTAGTACCGACAGCAAGACACGTTTTTCTAACGCTAAGTCACTTAACGTGACTCTAAACATTCATAACTATGTAACTTCCAAGACAAATCACAATATTATTACATTTAATTAAAATTGTACTTATTTTGAAATTACAGCACAATAATTTATACAAGCGCCCCAAAGTTTTAGCTATCGTCATAAAAAAACTGTAATGTTCCAAAATAGTAAAATGCTCCAAAAATGTAAAAAACGTTTTTACCTATTAGACAATTTCCAAATAAAAACTTATTATTAAAAAACAGATTTTATTTTACTCTTTTATTTTATGATTGATCAACGCGTTGTCAACAAAAATAACTGATAAATGGTGAAAAGTCGATTACAAGGTTTAAAATACATTATTTGAATCGAGTTAATTTGTAAAGACTACTAAATGTACATGGTAAGTTGACAAACTGCAGTTGATACAATTGCACAACGCTGACATCTATAAAGGGTTGCAATAATGTATTCGTTATTGCGCGCGCGCGTGAGTGTGTATTGTAGGCATAAAATTTTTCAATACCGAAAAGAAATTATGTATCGCATACATAAATTCGTTTGAAAGGTTACAAAATCTGAAAGGAATAGAAAAAGAGTAACTAAGTTTTAGCCGCTCCTTTCTTTAGAAAGTAGGTTTAATTTCCGGGACAGACGCCTAAGGGTGGGTTAGATGTAGAGAACCCTCTTGCGCTGCTCCTTAGTCTCGCGAGAAATATTCTGTCAAGATGCTGCCCCAAGCTGTAAGGGATGATACAGTGCCCCGTTTTATCGAATTGTTTACATTCTTTACCCCGATCAACATTTACTTTTTTAGTTACACCACGTTGGAAGGTAAAGCTAGTAAAATATTATTAAGGATAGAAAAAGTAAATGGGTGTCTAATTTTATAAATTGACAATATTTGCACCTGACCACAATCACTATAAGTTGTATAGAATACAATAATTTTATACACAAAAGTCTGCGTCCTTGTGAGAAATAAATTACTTGAGTTCCAGTTCTCAAAATATTATTTTATTTTCTAAATAAGGAATTATGATGCTAAATTATTTATTCATTGATGTTGCAAAGGAAACAAGTTGGCTGCAAAGTAAAATTTCACCCAGTAGCAGGATGCTACATTAATTTATTCATTGATGTTGCAAAGGAAACAAGTTGGCTGCAAAGTAAAATTTCACCCAGTAGCAGGACTCTATTCGGAAATGCTTCACTTCGGTCTTTCCAAGTTTAAACACAATTAGTTCCTTTCCTGCGCGTCCTTATTCAGATGCAAGCAAAGAAGGACGTCTTGTAGCTGGCGAGGGGAATGTATTACAGCTGATACAACGTAGTCCAGGGCTTAGTACTTGTAGCTGGCGAGGGGAATGTATTACAGCTGATACAACGTAGTCCAGGGCTTAGTACTTGTAGCTGGCGAGGGGAATGTATTACAGCTGATACAACGTAGTCCAGGGCTTAGTACTTGTAGCTGGCGAGGGGAATGTATTACAGCTGATACAACGTAGTCCAGGGCTTAGTACTTGTAGCTGGCGAGGGGAATGTATTACAGCTGATACAACGTAGTCCAGGGCTTAGTACTTGTAGCTGGCGAGGGGAATGTATTACAGCTGATACAACGTAGTCCAGGGCTTAGTACTTGTAGCTGGCGAGGGGAATGTATTACAGCTGATACAACGTAGTCCAGGGCTTAGTACTTGTAGCTGGCGAGGGGAATGTATTACAGCTGATACAACGTAGTCCAGGGCTTAGTACTTGTAGCTGGCGAGGGGAATGTATTACAGCTGATACAACGTAGTCCAGGGCTTAGTACTTGTAGCTGGCGAGGGGAATGTATTACAGCTGATACAACGTAGTCCAGGGCTTAGTACTTGTAGCTGGCGAGGGGAATGTATTACAGCTGATACAACGTAGTCCAGGGCTTAGTACTTGTAGCTGGCGAGGGGAATGTATTACAGCTGATACAACGTAGTCCAGGGCTTAGTACTTGTAGCTGGCGAGGGGAATGTATTACAGCTGATACAACGTAGTCCAGGGCTTAGTTCTATACGAATTACAAATCATGTGGTTTACCGCAGAGTACCGTAAGGCAAATACTTTAAACCATTCCACTATTACAAGGACCATAATTACTTACGTGGAGTTTTGCACTGTGTACAAACTTCGCCATTGGTTTTTTTGTTCACGCTGATATTTTAATTTTAATAATCTTGTTTTTAAAATAAGCTTCGATTGATAAAACTTATTTTTATTTTCTGCATTTCACTTTACTAACATAAATACAACTTTATTAAATGTAATATCAATACAGTGTGAATCTCTACTAAAACAAAAACTTATCTAACACCTAACCTTAACTTCCTATAAACAATATCAAGAGCACAGTGGTACAATATATTACAATGAAAATATGGGAAATAACCCCAATACTACAAAAATAATAAAAAATAACAATACTTAAGACTTGTACATTTATTGCAAGAAGTTTGGTCACTCTATTTGTTTGCTAGATTGAAATTTTGTAATAAGACCCTCTAATGATGATGGCATGGTAATCGAAATGTACATAAGGGTTTAATATGAAGTAACTTGTTATGTTTTATTATTTTTATGGTATTGGGGTTCATTCCCATATTTTCATTGTAATTAGTTTCCTGTAACTATAAATCAAATCAAAGTTACTCTTTCCACAACAAATCTCTGTTTAATAATTAAAATGCAACTACAAAACTATTTTATCGGTAAATAGAAATAGAAATTATCTGTAGAGATAAAAAAGCCAGTCAGCTGTCCCTACAATCTTAAAGCGATCTCCATTAAGCATAACCCTTACCAGTCACTTATCCCTGTTGTGTTTACACTATATCGAGTCATTCAATACAATTAGGGCAGATATCTTTTGTGTAAGATGAGAGGGACTGCCTGGAAGTGAATTCTTGAAGAAACTATCTCCTGGTAGGAAGTTATGCGACCAGATGGAATGGAATATATTTCGACATGGCCAACCGGAGCATGTTAACGATCTCCACTCTAACGTCCCTTCACTACTCACGACACACTTATCTTCCTGTAAGTTAAATTCCAGTTCTGTGCCAACTTTTCCGGCAGCCACTAGATAAGACCGATTTGTTCAGTTGATAATCTACCGTTATCAGCGGGTCAATTGAAATGTCCTTAACCGGATGATTGGTCCGGTTGTTCGGCATTGTAACGAAGCGAGACAGGATCGTCTGCCAGGCCCTTCGACCGACAGGATTTACCTTGAGCAGGAAGGTGAGTTTTAGCCAGTTATAACTGACTGGCTTTTTTTGAAGCCAGTTATAACTGAGAATGTGGACCTAATCGAAAATACAAAGTTGAAGGTAAATTCAAAACGTTCACACCTCCTTAGGCAACAAAACCATTCTTTAAAGTTGCCTGCATGCTCAGACCGTTATTCTCTGCTTAGGACTTGAGTTAATGTCAACAGAAAATATTCTGATAGATCTTAGAGTCGTGCAAAACAAAATGTATTCAAAACTATTTATTGATTATTTATTTTACTTCAAGCACATGTCATAAATTAAAATAATATATTTTTAATATAAACACAAATAGTTTTTGCAATTAAATGTATAAAAGATGTATATATAATTAAATAGTATACAGTTTAGAATAAAAGACAGTTGTTATAACGAGTTAAAAATTAATACATTTATTTAATGTCTGCTAATAACTATTAATTTTTTCATATAGGCTAATGACAGATCACTGACAATTTTGCTTTTTTAAAACACTCAACGTTTCGAATTTCTTTCCGAAACTCATTTTCAAGAGGTCAAATTTTAATTAAACAATTACAATACATAAATAGTAGGTTATGTATTGTAATTGTTTAATTAAAATTTGACCTCTTGAAAAGGAATTCCGGAATGAAATTTTAAACGTTGAGTGTTTTAAAAAAGCAAAATTGTCAGTGATCTGTCATTAGCCTATATAAAAAAAAAATTTAAAAATATTTAGATATTCGGACAAAGTTTCTACAACTTTTGTCCGTTTAAAGACAACAACACAATTTATAATATATAGCAAGTTGTACAATAGTCATTCCAGTAATAAATTACAATAATTGTAAAAACGTTCTTCAGAATAATCTTTCTGGATTCTTTTTTTTTATTCTAAGCAATTTCATACGAGTAACTAAATGTTAAATAATTTACAGTGCTGATTGATTAGTCTCTCCATTACAGCTTATTAAATTAATATCACTAATTAGATATTTAAATTCTTATAAATGGCTGAATATTGGCTGAATACTAGAGATGTAATATGTAGAGATGTAATATGTAGAGATGTAATATCGAGAGGAGTAATATGTAAAGAAGTAGGCCTAATATGTAGAGATGTAATATCGAGAGGAGTAATATGTAAAGAAGTAGGCCTAATATGTAGACATGTAATATCGAGAGGAGTAATATGTAAAGAAGTAGGCCTAATATGTAGAGATGTAATATCGAGAGGAGTAATATGTAAAGAAGTAGGCCTAATATGTAGAGATGTAATATCGAGAGGAGTAATATGAAAAGAAGTAGGCCTAATATGTAGACATGTAATATCGAGAGGAGTAATATGTAAAAAAGTAGGCCTAATATGTAGAGATGTAATATCGAGAGGAGTAATATGTAAAGAAGTAGGCCTAATATGTAGAGATGTAATATCGAGAGGAGTAATATGTAAAGAAGTAGGCCTAATATGTAGAGATGTAATATCGAGAGGAGTAATATGTAAAGAAGTAGGCCTAATATGTAGACATGTAATATCGAGAGGAGTAATATGTAAAGAAGTAGGCCTAATATGTAGAGATGTAATATCGAGAGGAGTAATATGTAAAGAAGTAGGCCTAATATGTAGAGATGTAATATCGAGAGGAGTAATATGTAAAGAAGTAGGCCTAATATGTAGACATGTAATATCGAGAGGAGTAATATGTAAAGAAGTAGGCCTAATATGTAGAGATGTAATATCGAGAGGAGTAATATGTAAAGAAGTAGGCCTAATATGTAGAGATGTAATATCGAGAGGAGTAATATGTAAAGAAGTAGGCCTAATATGTAGAGATGTAATATCGAGAGGAGTAATATGTAAAGAAGTAGGCCTAATATGTAGACATGTAATATCGAGAGGAGTAATATGTAAAGAAGTAGGCCTAATATGTAGAGATGTAATATCGAGAGGAGTAATATGTAAAGAAGTAGGCCTAATATGTAGAGATGTAATATCGAGAGGAGTAATATGTAAAGAAGTAGGCCTAATATGTAGACATGTAATATCGAGAGGAGTAATATGTAAAGAAGTAGGCCTAATATGTAGAGATGTAATATCGAGAGGAGTAATATGTAAAGAAGTAGGCCTAATATGTAGAGATGTAATATCGAGAGGAGTAATATGTAAAGAAGTAGGCCTAATATGTAGAGATGTAATATCGAGAGGAGTAATATGTAAAGAAGTAGGGCTAATATGTAGAGATGTAATATCGAGAGGAGTAATATGTAAAGAAGTAGGCCTAATATGTAGAGATGTAATATCGAGAGGAGTAATATGTAAAGAAGTAGGCCTAATATGTAGAGATGTAATATCGAGAGGAGTAATATGTAAAGAAGTATGCCTAATATGTAGACATGTAATATCGAGAGGAGTAATATGTAAAGAAGTAGGCCTAATATGTAGAGATGTAATATCGAGAGGAGTAATATGTAAAGAAGTAGGCCTAATATGTAGAGATGTAATATCGAGAGGAGTAATATGTAAAGAAGTAGGCCTAATATGTAGAGATGTAATATCGAGAGGAGTAATATGTAAAGAAGTAGGCCTAATATGTAGAGATGTAATATCGAGAGGAGTAATATGTAAAGAAGTAGGCCTAATATGTAGAGATGTAATATCGAGAGGAGTAATATGTAAAGAAGTAGGCCTAATATGTAGAGATGTAATATCGAGAGGAGTAATATGTAAAGAAGTAGGCCTAATATGTAGAGATGTAATATCGAGAGGAGTAATATGTAAAGAAGTAGGCCTAATATGTAGAGATGTAATATCGAGAGGAGTAATATGTAAAGAAGTAGGCCTAATATGTAGACATGTAATATCGAGAGGAGTAATATGTAAAGAAGTAGGCCTAATATGTAGACATGTAATATCGAGAGGAGTAATATGTAAAGAAGTAGGCCTAATATGTAGACATGTAATATCGAGAGGAGTAATATGTAAAGAAGTAGGCCTAATATGTAGACATGTAATATCGAGAGGAGTAATATGTAAAGAAGTAGGCCTAATATGTAGAGATGTAATATCGAGAGGAGTAATATGTAAAGAAGTAGGCCTAATATGTAGACATGTAATATCGAGAGGAGTAATATGTAAAGAAGTAGGCCTAATATGTAGACATGTAATATCGAGAGGAGTAATATGTAAAGAAGTAGGCCTAATATGTAGACATGTAATATCGAGAGGAGTAATATGTAAAGAAGTAGGCCTAATACGTAGACATGTAATATCGAGAGGAGTAATATGTAAAGAAGTAGGCCTAATATGTAGAGATGTAATATCGAGAGGAGTAATATGTAAAGAAGTAGGCCTAATATGTAGACATGTAATATCGAGAGGAGTAATATGTAAAGAAGTAGGCCTAATATGTAGAGATGTAATATCGAGAGGAGTAATATGTAGAGATGTAATATCGAGAGGAGTAATATGTAAAGAAGTAGGCCTAATATGTAGAGATGTAATATCGAGAGGAGTAATATGTAAAGAAGTAGGCCTAATATGTAAAGATGTAATATCGAGAGGAGTAATATGTAAAGAAGTAGGCCTAATATGTAAAGATGTAATATCGAGAGGAGTAATATGTAAAGAAGTAGGCCTAATATGTAGAGATGTAATATCGAGAGGAGTAATATGTAAAGAAGTAGGCTTAATATGTAGAGATGTAATATCGAGAGGAGTAATATGTAAAGAAGTAGGCCTAATATGTAGAGATGTAATATCGAGAGGAGTAATATGTAAAGAAGTAGGCCTAATATGTAGACATGTAATATCGAGAGGAGTAATATGTAAAGAAGTAGGCCTAATATGTAGACATGTAATATCGAGAGGAGTAATATGTAAAGAAGTAGGCCTAATATGTAGACATGTAATATCGAGAGGAGTAATATGTAAAGAAGTAGGCCTAATATGTAGACATGTAATATCGAGAGGAGTAATATGTAAAGAAGTAGGCCTAATATGTAGAGATGTAATATCGAGAGGAGTAATATGTAAAGAGGTAGGCCTAATATGTAGACATGTAATATCGAGAGGAGTAATATGTAAAGAAGTAGGCCTAATATGTAGAGATGTAATATCGAGAGGAGTAATATGTAGATGTAATATCGAGAGGAGTAATATGTAAAGAAGTAGGCCTAATATGTAGAGATGTAATATCGAGAGGAGTAATATGTAAAGAAGTAGGCCTAATATGTAGAGATGTAATATCGAGAGGAGTAATATGTAAAGAAGTAGGCCTAATATGTAGAGATGTAATATCGAGAGGAGTAATATGTAAAGAAGTAGGCCTAATATGTAGACATGTAATATCGAGAGGAGTAATATGTAAAGAAGTAAGCCTAATATGTACACATGTAATAAGTAGAGATGTAATATGTAGAGATGTAATATCGAGAAGAGTAATATGTAAAGAAGTAGGCCTAATATGTAGAGATGTAATATCGAGAGGAGTAATATGTAAAGAAGTAGGCCTAATATGTAGAGATGTAATATCGAGAGGAGTAATATGTAAAGAAGTAGGCCTAATATGTAGACATATAATATCGAGAGGAGTAATATGTAAAGAAGTAGGCCTAATATGTAGACATGTAATATCGAGAGGAGTAATATGTAAAGAAGTAAGCCTAATATGTAGACATGTAATATCGAGAGGAGTAATATGTAAAGAAGTAGGCCTAATATGTAGAGATGTAATATCGAGAGGAGTAATATGTAAAGAAGTAGGCCTAATATGTAGACATGTAATATCGAGAGGAGTAATATGTAAAGAAGTAGGCCTAATATGTAGAGATGTAATATCGAGAGGAGTAATATGTAAAAAAGTAGGCCTAATATGTAGAGATGTAATATCGAGAGGAGTAATATGTAAAGAAGTAGGCCTAATATGTAGAGATGTAATATCGAGAGGAGTAATATGTAAAGATGTAGGCCTAATATGTAGACATGTAATATCGAGAGGAGTAATATGTAAAGAAGTAGGCCTAATATGTAGAAATGTAATATCGAGAGGAGTAATATGTAAAGAAGTAGGCCTAATATGTAGACATGTAATATCAAGAGGAGTAATATGTAAAGAAGTAGGCCTAATATGTAGAGATGTAATATCGAGAGGAGTAATATGTAAAGAAGTAGGCCTAATATGTAGAGATGTAATATCGAGAGGAGTAATATGTAAAGAAGTAGGCCTAATATGTAGACATGTAATATCGAGAGGAGTAATATGTAAAGAAGTAGGCCTAATATGTAGAGATGTAATATCGAGAGGAGTAATATGTAAAGAAGTAGGCCTAATATGTAGAGATGTAATATCGAGAGGAGTAATATGTAAAGAAGTAGGCCTAATATGTAGAGATGTAATATCGAGAGGAGTATTATGTAAAGAAGTAGGCCTAATATGTAGAGATGTAATATCGAGAGGAGTAATATGTAAAGAAGTAGGCCTAATATGTAGACATGTAATATCGAGAGGAGTAATATGTAAAGAAGTAGGCCTAATATGTAGAGATGTAATATCGAGAGGAGTAATATGTAAAGAAGTAGGCCTAATATGTAGAGATGTAATATCGAGAGGAGTAATATGTAAAGAAGTAGGCCTAATATGTAAAGATGTAATATCGAGAGGAGTAATATGTAAAGAAGTAGGGCTAATATGTAGAGATGTAATATCGAGAGGAGTAATATGTAAATAAGTAGGCCTAATATGTAAAGATGTAATATCGAGAGGAGTAATATGTAAAGAAGTAGGGCTAATATGTAGAGATGTAATATCGAGAGGAGTAATATGTAAAGAAGTAGGCCTAATATGTAGAGATGTAATATCGGGAGGAGTAATATGTAAAGAAGTAGGCCTAATATGTAGACATGTAATATCGAGAGGAGTAATATGTAAAGAAGTAGGCCTAATATGTAGACATGTAATATCGAGAGGAGTAATATGTAAAGAAGTAGGCCTAATATGTAGACATGTAATATCGAGAGGAGTAATATGTAAAGAAGTAGGCCTAATATGTAGACATGTAATATCGAGAGGAGTAATATGTAAAGAAGTAGGCCTAATATGTAGACATGTAATATCGAGAGGAGTAATATGTAAAGAAGTAGGCCTAATATGTAGAGATGTAATATCGAGAGGAGTAATATGTAAAGAAGTAGGCCTAATATGTAGAGATGTAATATCGAGAGGAGTAATATGTAGAGATGTAATATCGAGAGGAGTAATATGTAAAGAAGTAGGCCTAATATGTAGAGATGTAATATCGAGAGGAGTAATATGTAAAGAAGTAGGCCTAATATGTAGACATGTAATATCGAGAGGAGTAATATGTAAAGAAGTAGGCCTAATATGTAGAGATGTAATATCGAGAGGAGTAATATGTAGAGATGTAATATCGAGAGGAGTAATATGTAAAGAAGTAGGGCTAATATGTAGAGATGTAATATCGAGAGGAGTAATATGTAAAGAAGTAGGCCTAATATGTAAAGATGTAATATCGAGAGGAGTAATATGTAAAGAAGTAGGCCTAATATGTAGACATGTAATATCGAGAGGAGTAATATGTAAAGAAGTAGGCCTAATATGTAGACATGTAATATCGAGAGGAGTAATATGTAAAGAAGTAGGCCTAATATGTAGAGATGTAATATCGAGAGGAGTAATATGTAAAGAAGTAGGCCTAATATGTAGAGATGTAATATCGAGAGGAGTAATATATAAAGAAGTAGGCCTAATATGTAGACATGTAATATCGAGAGGAGTAATATGTAAAGAAGTAGGCCTAATATGTAGAGATGTAATATCGAGAGGAGTAATATGTAAAGAAGTAGGCCTAATATGTAGACATGTAATATCGAGAGGAGTAATATGTAAAGAAGTAGGCCTAATATGTAGAGATGTAATATCGAGAGGAGTAATATGTAGAGATGTAATATCGAGAGGAGTAATATGGAAAGAAGTAGGCCTAATATGTAGACATGTAATATCGAGAGGAATAATATGTAAAGAAGTAGGCCTAATATGTAGACATGTAATATCGAGAGGAGTAATATGTAAAGAAGTAGGCCTAATATGTAGAGATGTAATATCGAGAGGAGTAATATGTAGAGATGTAATATCGAGAGGAGTAATATGTAAAGAAGTAGGGCTAATATGTAGAGATGTAATATCGAGAGGAGTAATATGTAAAGAAGTAGGCCTAATATGTAAGATGTAATATCGAGAGGAGTAATATGTAAAGAAGTAGGCCTAATATGTAAAGATGTAATATCGAGAGGAGTAATATGTAAAGAAGTAGGCCTAATATGTAGACATGTAATATCGAGAGGAGTAATATGTAAAGAAGTAGGCCTAATATGTAGACATGTAATATCGAGAGGAGTAATATGTAAAGAAGTAGGCCTAATATGTAGAGATGTAATATCGAGAGGAGTAATATGTAAAGAAGTAGGCCTAATATGTAGAGATGTAATATCGAGAGGAGTAATATGTAAAGAAGTAGGCCTAATATGTAGACATGTAATATCGAGAGGAGTAATATGTAAAGAAGTAGGCCTAATATGTAGAGATGTAATATCGAGAGGAGTAATATGTAAAGAAGTAGGCCTAATATGTAGACATGTAATATCGAGAGGAGTAATATGTAAAGAAGTAGGCCTAATATGTAGACATGTAATATCGAGAGGAGTAATATGTAAAGAAGTAGGCCTAATATGTAGACATGTAATATCGAGAGGAGTAATATGTAAAGAAGTAGGCCTAATATGTAGAGATGTAATATCGAGAGGAGTAATATGTAAAGAGGTAGGCCTAATATGTAGACATGTAATATCGAGAGGAGTAATATGTAAAGAAGTAGGCCTAATATGTAGAGATGTAATATCGAGAGGAGTAATATGTAGAGATGTAATATCGAGAGGAGTAATATGTAAAGAAGTAGGCCTAATATGTAGAGATGTAATATCGAGAGGAGTAATATGTAAAGAAGTAGGCCTAATATGTAGAGATGTAATATCGAGAGGAGTAATATGTAAAGAAGTAGGCCTAATATGTAGAGATGTAATATCGAGAGGAGTAATATGTAAAGAAGTAGGCCTAATATGTAGACATGTAATATCGAGAGGAGTAATATGTAAAGAAGTAAGCCTAATATGTACACATGTAATAAGTAGAGATGTAATATGTAGAGATGTAATATCGAGAAGAGTAATATGTAAAGAAGTAGGCCTAATATGTAGAGATGTAATATCGAGAGGAGTAATATGTAAAGAAGTAGGCCTAATATGTAGAGATGTAATATCGAGAGGAGTAATATGTAAAGAAGTAGGCCTAATATGTAGACATATAATATCGAGAGGAGTAATATGTAAAGAAGTAGGCCTAATATGTAGACATGTAATATCGAGAGGAGTAATATGTAAAGAAGTAAGCCTAATATGTAGACATGTAATATCGAGAGGAGTAATATGTAAAGAAGTAGGCCTAATATGTAGAGATGTAATATCGAGAGGAGTAATATGTAAAGAAGTAGGCCTAATATGTAGACATGTAATATCGAGAGGAGTAATATGTAAAGAAGTAGGCCTAATATGTAGAGATGTAATATCGAGAGGAGTAATATGTAAAAAAGTAGGCCTAATATGTAGAGAAGTAATATCGAGAGGAGTAATATGTAAAGAAGTAGGCCTAATATGTAGACATGTAATATCGAGAGGAGTAATATGTAAAGAAGTAGGCCTAATATGTAGACATGTAATATCGAGAGGAGTAATATGTAAAGAAGTAGGCCTAATATGTAGACATGTAATATCGAGAGGAGTAATATGTAAAGAAGTAGGCCTAATATGTAGACATGTAATATCGAGAGGAGTAATATGTAAAGAAGTAGGCCTAATATGTAGAGATGTAATATCGAGAGGAGTAATATGTAAAGAGGTAGGCCTAATATGTAGACATGTAATATCGAGAGGAGTAATATGTAAAGAAGTAGGCCTAATATGTAGAGATGTAAATCGAGAGGAGTAATATGTAGAGATGTAATATCGAGAGGAGTAATATGTAAAGAAGTAGGCCTAATATGTAGAGATGTAATATCGAGAGGAGTAATATGTAAAGAAGTAGGCCTAATATGTAGAGATGTAATATCGAGAGGAGTAATATGTAAAGAAGTAGGCCTAATATGTAGAGATGTAATATCGAGAGGAGTAATATGTAAAGAAGTAGGCCTAATATGTAGACATGTAATATCGAGAGGAGTAATATGTAAAGAAGTAAGCCTAATATGTACACATGTAATAAGTAGAGATGTAATATGTAGAGATGTAATATCGAGAAGAGTAATATGTAAAGAAGTAGGCCTAATATGTAGAGATGTAATATCGAGAGGAGTAATATGTAAAGAAGTAGGCCTAATATGTAGAGATGTAATATCGAGAGGAGTAATATGTAAAGAAGTAGGCCTAATATGTAGACATATAATATCGAGAGGAGTAATATGTAAAGAAGTATGCCTAATATGTAGACATGTAATATCGAGAGGAGTAATATGTAAAGAAGTAAGCCTAATATGTAGACATGTAATATCGAGAGGAGTAATATGTAAAGAAGTAGGCCTAATATGTAGAGATGTAATATCGAGAGGAGTAATATGTAAAGAAGTAGGCCTAATATGTAGACATGTAATATCGAGAGGAGTAATATGTAAAGAAGTAGGCCTAATATGTAGAGATGTAATATCGAGAGGAGTAATATGTAAAAAAGTAGGCCTAATATGTAGAGATGTAATATCGAGAGGAGTAATATGTAAAGAAGTAGGCCTAATATGTAGAGATGTAATATCGAGAGGAGTAATATGTAAAGAAGTAGGGCTAATATGTAGAGATGTAATATCGAGAGGAGTAATATGTAAAGAAGTAGGCCTAATATGTAGAAATGTAATATCGAGAGGAGTAATATGTAAAGAAGTAGGCCTAATATGTAGACATGTAATATCAAGAGGAGTAATATGTAAAGAAGTAGGCGTAATATGTAGAGATGTAATATCGAGAGGAGTAATATGTAAAGAAGTAGGCCTAATATGTAGAGATGTAATATCGAGAGGAGTAATATGTAAAGAAGTAGGCCTAATATGTAGACATGTAATATCGAGAGGAGTAATATGTAAAGAAGTAGGCCTAATATGTAGAGATGTAATATCGAGAGGAGTAATATGTAAAGAAGTAGGCCTAATATGTAGAGATGTAATATCGAGAGGAGTAATATGTAAAGAAGTAGGCCTAATATGTAGAGATGTAAAATCGAGAGGAGTATTATGTAAAGAAGTAGGCCTAATATGTAGAGATGTAATATCGAGAGGAGTAATATGTAAAGAAGTAGGCCTAATATGTAGACATGTAATATCGAGAGGAGTAATATGTAAAGAAGTAGGCCTAATATGTAGAGATGTAATATCGAGAGGAGTAATATGTAAAGAAGTAGGCCTAATATGTAGAGATGTAATATCGAGAGGAGTAATATGTAAAGAAGTAGGCCTAATATGTAAAGATGTAATATCGAGAGGAGTAATATGTAAAGAAGTAGGGCTAATATGTAGAGATGTAATATCGAGAGGAGTAATATGTAAATAAGTAGGCCTAATATGTAGACATGTAATATCGAGAGGAGTAATATGTAAAGAAGTAGGCCTAATATGTAGAGATGTAATATCGAGAGGAGTAATATGTAGAGATGTAATATCGAGAGGAGTAATATGTAAAGAAGTAGGGCTAATATGTAGAGATGTAATATCGAGAGGAGTAATATGTAAAGAAGTAGGCCTAATATGTAAAGATGTAATATCGAGAGGAGTAATATGTAAAGAAGTAGGCCTAATATGTAGACATGTAATATCGAGAGGAGTAATATGTAAAGAAGTAGGCCTAATATGTAGACATGTAATATCGAGAGGAGTAATATGTAAAGAAGTAGGCCTAATATGTAGAGATGTAATATCGAGAGGAGTAATATGTAAAGAAGTAGGCCTAATATGTAGAGATGTAATATCGAGAGGAGTAATATATAAAGAAGTAGGCCTAATATGTAGACATGTAATATCGAGAGGAGTAATATGTAAAGAAGTAGGCCTAATATGTAGAGATGTAATATCGAGAGGAGTAATATGTAAAGAAGTAGGCCTAATATGTAGACATGTAATATCGAGAGGAGTAATATGTAAAGAAGTAGGCCTAATATGTAGAGATGTAATATCGAGAGGAGTAATATGTAGAGATGTAATATCGAGAGGAGTAATATGGAAAGAAGTAGGCCTAATATGTAGACATGTAATATCGAGAGAAATAATATGTAAAGAAGTAGGCCTAATATGTAGACATGTAATATCGAGAGGAGTAATATGTAAAGAAGTAGGCCTAATATGTAGAGATGTAATATCGAGAGGAGTAATATGTAGAGATGTAATATCGAGAGGAGTAATATGTAAAGAAGTAGGCCTAATATGTAGAGATGTAATATCGAGAGGAGTAATATGTAAAGAAGTAGGCCTAATATGTAAGATGTAATATCGAGAGGAGTAATATGTAAAGAAGTAGGCCTAATATGTAGAAGATGTAATATCGAGAGGAGTAATATGTAAAGAAGTAGGCCTAATATGTAGACATGTAATATCGAGAGGAGTAATATGTAAAGAAGTAGGCCTAATATGTAGACATGTAATATCGAGAGGAGTAATATGTAAAGAAGTAGGCCTAATATGTAGAGATGTAATATCGAGAGGAGTAATATGTAAAGAAGTAGGCCTAATATGTAGAGATGTAATATCGAGAGGAGTAATATGTAAAGAAGTAGGCCTAATATGTAGACATGTAATATCGAGAGGAGTAATATGTAAAGAAGTAGGCCTAATATGTAGAGATGTAATATCGAGAGGAGTAATATGTAAAGAAGTAGGCCTAATATGTAGACATGTAATATCGAGAGGAGTAATATGTAAAGAAGTAGGCCTAATATGTAGACATGTAATATCGAGAGGAGTAATATGTAAAGAAGTAGGCCTAATATGTAGACATGTAATATCGAGAGGAGTAATATGTAAAGAAGTAGGCCTAATATGTAGAGATGTAATATCGAGAGGAGTAATATGTAAAGAGGTAGGCCTAATATGTAGACATGTAATATCGAGAGGAGTAATATGTAAAGAAGTAGGCCTAATATGTAGAGATGTAATATCGAGAGGAGTAATATGTAGAGATGTAATATCGAGAGGAGTAATATGTAAAGAAGTAGGCCTAATATGTAGAGATGTAATATCGAGAGGAGTAATATGTAAAGAAGTAGGCCTAATATGTAGAGATGTAATATCGAGAGGAGTAATATGTAAAGAAGTAGGCCTAATATGTAGAGATGTAATATCGAGAGGAGTAATATGTAAAGAAGTAGGCCTAATATGTAGACATGTAATATCGAGAGGAGTAATATGTAAAGAAGTAAGCCTAATATGTACACATGTAATAAGTAGAGATGTAATATGTAGAGATGTAATATCGAGAAGAGTAATATGTAAAGAAGTAGGCCTAATATGTAGAGATGTAATATCGAGAGGAGTAATATGTAAAGAAGTAGGCCTAATATGTAGAGATGTAATATCGAGAGGAGTAATATGTAAAGAAGTAGGCCTAATATGTAGACATATAATATCGAGAGGAGTAATATGTAAAGAAGTAGGCCTAATATGTAGACATGTAATATCGAGAGGAGTAATATGTAAAGAAGTAAGCCTAATATGTAGACATGTAATATCGAGAGGAGTAATATGTAAAGAAGTAGGCCTAATATGTAGAGATGTAATATCGAGAGGAGTAATATGTAAAGAAGTAGGCCTAATATGTAGACATGTAATATCGAGAGGAGTAATATGTAAAGAAGTAGGCCTAATATGTAGAGATGTAATATCGAGAGGAGTAATATGTAAAAAAGTAGGCCTAATATGTAGAGATGTAATATCGAGAGGAGTAATATGTAAAGAAGTAGGCCTAATATGTAGACATGTAATATCGAGAGGAGTAATATGTAAAGAAGTAGGCCTAATATGTAGACATGTAATATCGAGAGGAGTAATATGTAAAGAAGTAGGCCTAATATGTAGACATGTAATATCGAGAGGAGTAATATGTAAAGAAGTAGGCCTAATATGTAGACATGTAATATCGAGAGGAGTAATATGTAAAGAAGTAGGCCTAATATGTAGAGATGTAATATCGAGAGGAGTAATATGTAAAGAGGTAGGCCTAATATGTAGACATGTAATATCGAGAGGAGTAATATGTAAAGAAGTAGGCCTAATATGTAGAGATGTAATATCGAGAGGAGTAATATGTAGAGATGTAATATCGAGAGGAGTAATATGTAAAGAAGTAGGCCTAATATGTAGAGATGTAATATCGAGAGGAGTAATATGTAAAGAAGTAGGCCTAATATGTAGAGATGTAATATCGAGAGGAGTAATATGTAAAGAAGTAGGCCTAATATGTAGAGATGTAATATCGAGAGGAGTAATATGTACAGAAGTAGGCCTAATATGTAGACATGTAATATCGAGAGGAGTAATATGTAAAGAAGTAAGCCTAATATGTACACATGTAATAAGTAGAGATGTAATATGTAGAGATGTAATATCGAGAAGAGTAATATGTAAAGAAGTAGGCCTAATATGTAGAGATGTAATATCGAGAGGAGTAATATGTAAAGAAGTAGGCCTAATATGTAGAGATGTAATATCGAGAGGAGTAATATGTAAAGAAGTAGGCCTAATATGTAGACATATAATATCGAGAGGAGTAATATGTAAAGAAGTAGGCCTAATATGTAGACATGTAATATCGAGAGGAGTAATATGTAAAGAAGTAAGCCTAATATGTAGACATGTAATATCGAGAGGAGTAATATGTAAAGAAGTAGGCCTAATATGTAGAGATGTAATATCGAGAGGAGTAATATGTAAAGAAGTAGGCCTAATATGTAGACATGTAATATCGAGAGGAGTAATATGTAAAGAAGTAGGCCTAATATGTAGAGATGTAATATCGAGAGGAGTAATATGTAAAAAAGTAGGCCTAATATGTAGAGATGTAATATCGAGAGGAGTAATATGTAAAGAAGTAGGCCTAATATGTAGAGATGTAATATCGAGAGGAGTAATATGTAAAGAAGTAGGGCTAATATGTAGAGATGTAATATCGAGAGGAGTAATATGTAAAGAAGTAGGCCTAGTATGTAGAAATGTAATATCGAGAGGAGTAATATGTAAAGAAGTAGGCCTAATATGTAGACATGTAATATCAAGAGGAGTAATATGTAAAGAAGTAGGCCTAATATGTAGAGATCTAATATCGAGAGGAGTAATATGTAAAGAAGTAGGCCTAATGTGTAGAGATGTAATATCGAGAGGAGTAATATGTAAAGAAGTAGGCCTAATATGTAGACATGTAATATCGAGAGGAGTAATATGTAAAGAAGTAGGCCTAATATGTAGAGATGTAATATCGAGAGGAGTAATATGTAAAGAAGTAGGCCTAATATGTAGAGATGTAATATCGAGAGAAGTAATATGTAAAGAAGTAGGCCTAATATGTAGAGATGTAAAATCGAGAGGAGTATTATGTAAAGAAGTAGGCCTAATATGTAGAGATGTAATATCGAGAGGAGTAATATGTAAAGAAGTAGGCCTAATATGTAGACATGTAATATCGAGAGGAGTAATATGTAAAGAAGTAGGCCTAATATGTAGAGATGTAATATCGAGAGGAGTAATATGTAAAGAAGTAGGCCTAATATGTAGAGATGTAATATCGAGAGGAGTAATATGTAAAGAAGTAGGCCTAATATGTAAAGATGTAATATCGAGAGGAGTAATATGTAAAGAAGTAGGGCTAATATGTAGAGATGTAATATCGAGAGGAGTAATATGTAAATAAGTAGGCCTAATATGTAAAGATGTAATATCGAGAGGAGTAATATGTAAAGAAGTAGGGCTAATATGTAGAGATGTAATATCGAGAGGAGTAATATGTAAAGAAGTAGGCCTAATATGTAGAGATGTAATATCGGGAGGAGTAATATGTAAAGAAGTAGGCCTAATATGTAGACATGTAATATCGAGAGGAGTAATATGTAAAGAAGTAGGCCTAATATGTAGACATGTAATATCGAGAGGAGTAATATGTAAAGAAGTAGGCCTAATATGTAGACATGTAATATCGAGAGGAGTAATATGTAAAGAAGTAGGCCTAATATGTAGACATGTAATATCGAGAGGAGTAATATGTAAAGAAGTAGGCCTAATATGTAGACATGTAATATCGAGAGGAGTAATATGTAAAGAAGTAGGCCTAATATGTAGAGATGTAATATCGAGAGGAGTAATATGTAAAGAAGTAGGCCTAATATGTAGAGATGTAATATCGAGAGGAGTAATATGTAGAGATGTAATATCGAGAGGAGTAATATGTAAAGAAGTAGGCCTAATATGTAGAGATGTAATATCGAGAGGAGTAATATGTAAAGAAGTAGGCCTAATATGTAATATCGAGAGGAGTAATATGTAAAGAAGTAGGCCTAATATGTAGAGATGTAATATCGAGAGGAGTAATATGTAGAGATGTAATATCGAGAGGAGTAATATGTAAAGAAGTAGGGCTAATATGTAGAGATGTAATATCGAGAGGAGTAATATGTAAAGAAGTAGGCCTAATATGTAAAGATGTAATATCGAGAGGAGTAATATGTAAAGAAGTAGGCCTAATATGTAGACATGTAATATCGAGAGGAGTAATATGTAAAGAAGTAGGCCTAATATGTAGACATGTAATATCGAGAGGAGTAATATGTAAAGAAGTAGGCCTAATATGTAGAGATGTAATATCGAGAGGAGTAATATGTAAAGAAGTAGGCCTAATATGTAGAGATGTAATATCGAGAGGAGTAATATATAAAGAAGTAGGCCTAATATGTAGACATGTAATATCGAGAGGAGTAATATGTAAAGAAGTAGGCCTAATATGTAGAGATGTAATATCGAGAGGAGTAATATGTAAAGAAGTAGGCCTAATATGTAGACATGTAATATCGAGAGGAGTAATATGTAAAGAAGTAGGCCTAATATGTAGAGATGTAATATCGAGAGGAGTAATATGTAGAGATGTAATATCGAGAGGAGTAATATGGAAAGAAGTAGGCCTAATATGTAGACATGTAATATAGAGAGGAATAATATGTAAAGAAGTAGGCCTAATATGTAGACATGTAATATCGAGAGGAGTAATATGTAAAGAAGTAGGCCTAATATGTAGAGATGTAATATCGAGAGGAGTAATATGTAGAGATGTAATATCGAGAGGAGTAATATGTAAAGAAGTAGGGCTAATATGTAGAGATGTAATATCGAGAGGAGTAATATGTAAAGAAGTAGGCCTAATATGTAAGATGTAATATCGAGAGGAGTAATATGTAAAGAAGTAGGCCTAATATGTAGACATGTAATATCGAGAGGAGTAATATGTAAAGAAGTAGGCCTAATATGTAGACATGTAATATCGAGAGGAGTAATATGTAAAGAAGTAGGCCTAATATGTAGAGATGTAATATCGAGAGGAGTAATATGTAAAGAAGTAGGCCTAATATGTAGAGATGTAATATCGAGAGGAGTAATATGTAAAGAAGTAGGCCTAATATGTAGACATGTAATATCGAGAGGAGTAATATGTAAAGAAGTAGGCCTAATATGTAGAGATGTAATATCGAGAGGAGTAATATGTAAAGAAGTAGGCCTAATATGTAGACATGTAATATCGAGAGGAGTAATATGTAAAGAAGTAGGCCTAATATGTAGAGATGTAATATCGAGAGGAGTAATATGTAGAGATGTAATATCGAGAGGAGTAATATGTAAAGAAGTAGGCCTAATATGTAGAGATGTAATATCGAGAGGAGTAATATGTAAAGAAGTAGGCCTAATATGTAGACATGTAATATCGAGAGGAGTAATATGTAAAGAAGTAGGCCTAATATGTAGACATGTAATATCGAGAGGAGTAATATGTAAAGAAGTAGGCCTAATATGTAGAGATGTAATATCGAGAGGAGTAATATGTAAAGAAGTAGGCCTAATATGTAAAGATGTAATATCGAGAGGAGTAATATGTAAAGAAGTAGGCCTAATATGTAGAGATGTAATATCGAGAGGAGTAATATGTAAAGAAGTAGGCCTAATATGTAAAGATGTAATATCGAGAGGAGTAATATGTAAAGAAGTAGGCCTAATATGTAGAGATGTAATATCGAGAGGAGTAATATGTAAAGAAGTAGGCCTAATATGTAAAGATGTAATATCGAGAGGAGTAATATGTAAAGAAGTAGGCCTAATATGTAGAGATGTAATATCGAGAGGAGTAATATGTAAAGAAGTAGGCCTAATATGTAGAGATGTAATATCGAGAGGAGTAATATGTAAAGAAGTAGGGCTAATATGTAGAGATGTAATATCGAGAGGAGTAATATGTAAAGAAGTAGGGCTAATATGTAGACATGTAATATCGAGAGGAGTAATATGTAAAGAAGTAGGCCTAATATGTAGACATGTAATATCGAGAGGAGTAATATGTAAAGAAGTAGGCCTAATATGTAGCCATGTAATATCGAGAGGAGTAATATGTAAAGAAGTAGGCCTAATATGTAGACATGTAATATCGAGAGGAGTAATATGTAAAGAAGTAGGCCTAATATGTAGAGATGTAATATCGAGAGGAGTAATATGTAAAGAAGTAGGCCTAATATGTAGAGATGTAATATCGAGAGGAGTAATATGTAAAGAAGTAGGCCTAATATGTAGACATGTAATATCGAGAGGAGTAATATGTAAAGAAGTAGGCCTAATATGTAGAGATGTAATATCGAGAGGAGTAATATGTAAAGAAGTAGGCCTAATATGTAGAGATGTAATATCGAGAGGAGTAATATGTAAAGAAGTAGGCCTAATATGTAGAGATGTAATATCGAGAGGAGTAATATGTAAAGAAGTAGGCTAATATGTAGAGATGTAATATCGAGAGGAGTAATATGTAAAGAAGTAGGCCTAATATGTAGAGATGTAATATCGAGAGGAGTAATATGTAAAGAAGTAGGCCTAATATGTAGACATGTAATATCGAGAGGAGTAATATGTAAAGAAGTAGGCCTAATATGTAGAGATGTAATATCGAGAGGAGTAATATGTAAAGAAGTAGGCCTAATATGTAGACATGTAATATCGAGAGGAGTAATATGTAAAGAAGTAGGCCTAATATGTAGACATGTAATATCGAGAGGAGTAATATGTAAAGAAGTAGGCCTAATATGTAGACATGTAATATCGAGAGGAGTAATATGTAAAGAAGTAGGCCTAATATGTAGACATGTAATATCGAGAGGAGTAATATGTAAAGAAGTAGGCCTAATATGTAGAGATGTAATATCGAGAGGAGTAATATGTAAAGAAGTAGGCCTAATATGTAGACATGTAATATCGAGAGGAGTAATATGTAAAGAAGTAGGCCTAATATGTAGAGATGTAATATCGAGAGGAGTAATATGTAGAGATGTAATATCGAGAGGAGTAATATGTAAAGAAGTAGGCCTAATATGTAGAGATGTAATATCGAGAGGAGTAATATGTAAAGAAGTAGGCCTAATATGTAGACATGTAATATCGAGAGGAGTAATATGTAAAGAAGTAGGCCTAATATGTAGAGATGTAATATCGAGAGGAGTAATATGTAGAGATGTAATATCGAGAGGAGTAATATGTAAAGAAGTAGGGCTAATATGTAGAGATGTAATATCGAGAGGAGTAATATGTAAAGAAGTAGGCCTAATATGTAAAGATGTAATATCGAGAGGAGTAATATGTAAAGAAGTAGGCCTAATATGTAGACATGTAATATCGAGAGGAGTAATATGTAAAGAAGTAGGCCTAATATGTAGACATGTAATATCGAGAGGAGTAATATGTAAAGAAGTAGGCCTAATATGTAGAGATGTAATATCGAGAGGAGTAATATGTAAAGAAGTAGGCCTAATATGTAGAGATGTAATATCGAGAGGAGTAATATGTAAAGAAGTAGGCCTAATATGTAGACATGTAATATCGAGAGGAGTAATATGTAAAGAAGTAGGCCTAATATGTAGAGATGTAATATCGAGAGGAGTAATATGTAAAGAAGTAGGCCTAATATGTAGACATGTAATATCGAGAGGAGTAATATGTAAAGAAGTAGGCCTAATATGTAGAGATGTAATATCGAGAGGAGTAATATGTAGAGATGTAATATCGAGAGGAGTAATATGTAAAGAAGTAGGCCTAATATGTAGAGATGTAATATCGAGAGGAGTAATATGTAAAGAAGTAGGCCTAATATGTAGACATGTAATATCGAGAGGAGTAATATGTAAAGAAGTAGGCCTAATATGTAGAGATGTAATATCGAGAGGAGTAATATGTAGAGATGTAATATCGAGAGGAGTAATATGTAAAGAAGTAGGGCTAATATGTAGAGATGTAATATCGAGAGGAGTAATATGTAAAGAAGTAGGCCTAATATGTAAGATGTAATATCGAGAGGAGTAATATGTAAAGAAGTAGGCCTAATATGTAAAGATGTAATATCGAGAGGAGTAATATGTAAAGAAGTAGGCCTAATATGTAGACATGTAATATCGAGAGGAGTAATATGTAAAGAAGTAGGCCTAATATGTAGACAT
>JBAIZL010000372.1:1037500-1058737 GCA_036971475.1 Prosapia bicincta | reverse complement strand
AGTAACCCTAAGTGTATACCACACTATGACAACAGATACATAGCTAGACAACAGATACCTAGCCTGGCCATAGCCTACATAGCTAGACAACCGATACATAGCTAGGCAATAGATACCTAGCCTGACAACAGATACCTAACCCGGAAGCAAATACATAGCCTGACAACCGATACATAGCCTGACAACAGAGCTAGATCAAATGACCAACGTTTCAACTAAACAACATTACGCTAAGTTTAACCGACCAACATACACGAAGTTCAAACGAACAACATTGACACCAAATTCAAATAGGCTATGGCGGTTATGGCTGGTGGAGGCCAGATCAACGTTTCAGCTAATCAAAGTTGAAAAACTTACGCTAATCAACCAACATCTACACCGAGGTCAAATGGGCTATGCCGGCTATGGTTAGTGAAGGCACTGGCAAAAGCCTTTATGATCTGAGCCTTAGGCCTTACACATAATTATAGCTACCAACGCATACCAAAATAGCTATGTAGAAACCGTCAAGGTCTTTAATGATCTGAGCTTTACACATATTGTATAGGTATGTTGTATCAGTTACAACATACTGACTAAGACAAATACCTCCATCAAATCTTAGGTAAAGCTACCTTGGAGTCAGCCCTTAACAGCCAGCCTAGAGTAGGACCTTAGGTAAAGCTACCTTGGAGTAGGGCCTTAGGTAAATTCACCCTGGAGAAAGGCCTTAGGTAAAGCCACTCTGGAGAAATGCCTTAGGTAAAACCATTCCGAAGTCAGGCCTTAGGTAAGGCTACCTTGGAGTCAGGCCTTATATGAAGCCTCTTTGGAGCTAGACTTTAGGTAAAACTACCTTAGGGTCAACCCTTAGGTAAAGCAACCAAGGAGTCAGGCCGTAGGTAAAGCCAGCCAGGAGTCGGGCCTTAGGTAAAGTTATGCTTGAGGCCAGGTCTCAGGTAAGGCCTCTCTGGAATCAGACCTTAGGTAAAGCTACCTTGGAGTCAGCCCTTAACAATAGCTAAAGCTACGTAAAGGCAGCTACTATTACATACACAATCACAATAGCTACGCAAAGACGATTACCAATCCATAATCTATCACAATATCTCCATAAAGATAGCTACCAATGCATAACCTATCACTATAGATGTGTAAAGACAGCTACCAATACAAACTCTATCGCAAAAGTTACGTAAACACCTCCATGAAATCATGACTTTAGACAATATCTCTGTAAAACTAGCTACCAATTTATACTCTACCACAATAGCTATGTCAAAACTGTTACCGACTCATAATCTAAGACAATAGTTACGTAAAACCCTGTATCAATTCAAGACCTTAGGCAATATCATCGTAAAGACAGCTATCAATCCATACTATATCACAATAGTTACGTTAAAAGAACTACCGATGCTCACCCTACCATAATAGCTACGTACAGACGGTTAATAATGTATAACCTATCACAAGACCTATGTACAAACCGCTACCATTGCATAACCTTTCACAATAACTACGTAAAGGCAGCTAAAAATGCCTACCCCATTAAAACAGCTACGAAAAGATAACAACCAATACATACGCTATCATAATAGCTATGTAAAGACAGCTAAAGATGCATAACCTAACACAATAACTCAGTAATGACAGCTACTAAATCATAAACCATCACACTAGCCTCGTAAAGACAGCTACCAACATATACACTACCACAATAGCTACGTAAAAAACTGTTACCGATCCATGACCCAAGATAATAGCTATATCCAGACCTATATCAAGGGATGAGATAAGACAATAGCTCCGTAAGGAAAACCTACCATTGCATGAACTACGACAACAGCAAGGTATGGACCGCTACCAATGCATTACTTATCACAATAGCTCCGTAAAGACAGCTACCAACACATAACTCGTCACATTAGCTAAGTAAATAGCGCTAGCAATGCTTAACCTATCACAATTGCTCCGTAGAGACAGCTACAAATACATTCCCTATCAAAATAGTTACAAAGACATATATCAAAAGCACGAGCAAGGACAATAGCTACGAAAAGACAGCTCTACCAATGCATACCCTATCAGAATATGTAAGTAAAAACCGCCATCAATGTATGACCTATCTCAATAGCTACATTAAGACAGCTATCATTGCATGCGCAATCTCAAAAGCTACGTAAATAAAGCTACTAATGCATGACCTAAGCCAATAGTTACGTAAAGTCAATCCATTTTATCTATCATCATAGCTCTATGAAGACAACTACCAATCCATAACCTATCACAATAGTATACATCCTGTATTAAGCCATTATGTATGTTACCCTACATACTGTGTTAAGCCAATAAGCGTGTAAACCTACATTCCTCCTGAAATAAGGCAATATGCATGTTACCCTACATAGCCCTACATACTGTGTTGAGAAAATATGCACTTTACCTTACATAGGCATACATACTGAGTTAAGCCAGGATGAATGTAAAGCTACATTCCTCCCGAAATAAGACAATATGCATGTTACCCTACATAGGCCTACATACTATGTTAAGTCAATATACACGTTACCCTGCATACATCTGGTATTAAGCAAATATGCGCGTTACCATATAGGCCTACATACTGTGTTATGGAAATATGCATGTAAATATACATACTGTGTTAAGCTAATAAGCATCTAAACCTACATTCTTTCTGTATTAATCCAATATGTATGTTACCCTACATAGGCCTACATAGGCCTACATACTGTGTTAAGCCAATATGCATGTACACCTAAATAAGCCTACATCCTCTTTTAAGCCGATATGCACGTTGTCCGACAAAAGCCTACATAATGTGTTAACCTGGTATGCATGTAAACCTACATAGGCCTACACCCTGTATTAGGCCAATATGCATGTTACCTTACATAGGTCTACACCATGTATTAAGCCAATATCCACGGTACCTTACATTAGCCTACAGACTGTGTTATGCCAATATGCATGTAAACCATACATACATCCTGTATTAAGTATATATGGATGTTATCCTACATAGGCCTACATATTGTGTTAAGTCAATATGCAATGTTATTATTATTATACGTTTCAATAAAGGTATAGGTAAGTTCACACAGACAGAGTTCGACAAATAAATGCTTGTTTAAAACCTTTACAGTAATATTGCTATCCGTTATCACCGGACCGCGATAGCGCACTCTGATTATATCAGCATAGCCGCAGCAAATGACGTGAAACAAAATGTCGGACGGCATATGTAATATCGGTAGGTCATACCATCTGTATAGGATTAACTGTTGCCTGTATATGTATGCCACCTACACTTCTTCAACATTAGTCCATCTGCAGGACAATCACAGGTAAAGTCTTAGAGCAGTTGTGCAATGTCCTATGATCATGTTCTGACGCTAGTCATGAGTTTCTCACTACAACAAATTTTCAATAAAATTCATCTTTTGCCCCTAGGTGGAGTATCGTCTCTTTCCATCTACAAGTTAATTCAGGGTCAAGGATATACAGTAAAGACTTAGGCCAGTTACATACTTGTGTTATGTCCTATGACCATGTTCTGACGCTAGTCAAGTGCTTCTCATTTCAAACGGGATTCATCTTTTACCTCTGAAGTAGAGTATCGCATCTGTCCATCTACAGGGGCATATATGGTACAGAAAAGCATGCCTAAGGTAGCACGTCCAGCATACTATGGTAAAGAAGAAGATCATCAGAGCATCTGCCATGTCTAAGGTAGCACTTCCAATATACTCTGGTACGGAAGAGGATCATCAGGGCATCTAGCATGTCTAAGGTGGCACTTCCAATACACTCTGGTACAGAAGAGGTCATCACGACATCTGCCATGTACAGAGATATTGTGATAGGTTATGGATTGGTAGCTGTCCTTACGGAGCAATTGTCTTAGCTAATGCACTAACATAGGTCTTTTACGTAAATGTTTTTACTGAGCTATTGTGCTACGGTATGATATTGTAGCTGTCTTCACGGGGCTATGATGATAGGTAAAATGCATTGACTTTACGTAACTATTGGCTTAGGTCAGGCATTAGTAGATGTCTATACGTAGCTATTGCAGTTGTTCATGCGTTGATAGAGGTCTTTACGTAAATATATACTTTGGTCATGGGTTGGTAACAGATTTTACGTAGCTATTGTTAAGTGGTAGCCGTCTTTAAGGGGTTATTGTGATAGGGTATGCAATATTAGCTGCCTTTACGTAGCTATTGAGATTGGGCATGCATTGATAGCTGTTTTACGTACCTAACCAGTTCAAGCTGGCTATACCTATGGTTTGACTCAGGGGTTGCTTTACCTAAGGGCTGACTCTAAGGTAGCCTTACCTAAGACCTGGCCTCAAGCATAACTTTACCTAAGACCCGACTCCTGGCTGGCTTTACCTACGGCCTGACTCCTTGGTTGCTTTACCTAAGGGTTGACCCTAAGGTAGCTTTACCTAAAGTCTAGCTCCAAAGAGGCTTCAAATAAGGCCTGACTTCGGGATGGTTTTACCTAAGGCCTTTCTCCAGAGTGGCTTTACCTAAGGCCTTTCTCCAGGGTGGATTTACATAAGGCCCTACTCCAAGGTAGCTTTACCTAACGTCCAACTACAGACAGGCTTTACCTACGACCTGACTCTAGGGTGACTTTACCTAAGGGCTGACTACAAGATTTGATGGAGGTATTCGTCTTAGTCAGTATGTTGTAACTGATACAACATACCTAGACAATGTGTGTAAAGCGCAGATCATAAAGGCCTTGACGGTTTCTAAATAGCTATTTTCGTATGCGTTGGTAGCTATAATTATATCTAAGGCCTAAGGTTCAGATCATAAGGGCTTTTGCCAGTGCCTTCACTAACCATAGCCGGCATAGCCCATTTGACCTCGGTGTAGATGTTGGTTGATTAGCGTAAGTTTTCCAACTTTGAGGCCAATATGTATAATAGCCCACATAATGTGTTAAATCAACACGCGTGTAAGCCTACATACATACTATGTTAGGCCGACATACATGAATCCCTACATGGGCCTACTATGTCGGTAAACCACTTGCCTAAGCCTTTATGATCTGAGCTATACACACATTTTCACCTCTTCTATAAGGTAGAGCCTCAGGCAGGCAACCGTATAATATGGGAAGTACTATATGGTATAGCTACCAGTGCATAACCTATCACGTCCACGTAGGTGACGGTCAACAAATATTACAATATAATTAAAAAAAAGTCACGCAACCTAACATAGTATGTAGGCTTACACGCGTGTTGATTTAACACATTATGTGGGATTATATACATATTGGCCTCAAAGTTGAAAAATTTACGCTAATCAACCAACATCTACACCGAGGTCAAATGGGCTATGCCGGCTATGGTTAGTGAAGGCACTGGCAAAAGCCTTTATGATCTGAGCCTTAGGCCTTAGACAGAATTATAGCTACCAACGCATACCAAAATAGCTATGCAGAAAACGTCAAGGCCTTTATGATCTGAGCTTTACACACATTGTCTAGGTATGTTGTATCAGTTACAACATACTGACTAAGACAAATACCTCCATCAAATCTTAGGTAAAGCTACCTTAGAGTCAGGTCGTAAGTAAAGCCAGCCATTCATGTTAATATGTTAACCCTATGTCATACCTTAGCATAATAAGTATGCAGGCTTAAACACATATTTCTTTAACACACTATATAAGGCTATCATGTATGTACGCTTAACATGGTATATACGCCTATGATGGATAGCATGCATGTTGGCTTAGCATGGTATTTATGTAGGTTTACACGCATATTTTTTTAACATACTATATAAGGCAATCATGTATGTTGGCTTAACATAGTATATAAGCCTATGAAGAATAGCATGCATGTTGGCTTAGCATAGTATTTATGTAGGTTTACACGCATATTTGTTTAACACAGTATGTAGGGTTAACATAGTATTTATGTAGGTTTACACGCATGTTTGTTTAACACACTATATATGCTATCATTCATGCTGGTTTAACATATTATATAGACCTATGTGGGTAACGGAGATATTAGCTTAATACAGGATGTATATAGGTTAACCTGCATGTTGGTTTGACACAGTATAGTAGGGCTATTTAGAGTATATTGCATGCTGGCTTAACATAGTATATAAGCCTATATAGGTTAACATGAATGTTGGTATGTATATAGTTTGCGTGACTTTTTTTTAATTATATTGTAATATTTGTTGACCGTCACCTACGTGGACGTGATAGGTTATGCATTGGTAGCTGCCTTTACGTAGCTATGGTGGTATGCACTGGCAGCATTACCATATAGTACTTCCCATATTATACGGTTGCCTGCCTGAGGCTCTACCTTATAGAAGAGGTGAAAATGTGTGTATAGCTCAGATCATAAAGGCTTAGGCAAGTGGTTTACCGACATAGTAGGCCCATGTAGGGATTCATGTATGTCGGCCTAACATAGTATGTATGTAGGCTTACACGCGTGTTGATTTAACACATTATGTGGGCTATTATACATATTGGCCTCAAAGTTGGAAAACTTACGCTAATCAACCAACATCTACACCGAGGTCAAATGGGCTATGCCGGCTATGGTTAGTGAAGGCACTGGCAAAAGCCCTTATGATCTGAACCTTAGGCCTTAGATATAATTATAGCTACCAACGCATACGAAAATAGCTATTTAGAAACCGTCAAGGCCTTTATGATCTGCGCTTTACACACATTGTCTAGGTATGTTGTATCAGTTACAACATACTGACTAAGACGAATACCTCCATCAAATCTTGTAGTCAGCCCTTAGGTAAAGTCACCCTAGAGTCAGGTCGTAGGTAAAGCCTGTCTGTAGTTGGACGTTAGGTAAAGCTACCTTGGAGTAGGGCCTTATGTAAATCCACCCTGGAGAAAGGCCTTAGGTAAAGCCACTCTGGAGAAAGGCCTTAGGTAAAACCATCCCGAAGTCAGGCCTTATTTGAAGCCTCTTTGGAGCTAGACTTTAGGTAAAGCTACCTTAGGGTCAACCCTTAGGTAAAGCAACCAAGGAGTCAGGCCGTAGGTAAAGCCAGCCAGGAGTCGGGTCTTAGGTAAAGTTATGCTTGAGGCCAGGTCTTAGGTAAGGCTACCTTAGAGTCAGCCCTTAGGTAAAGCAACCCCTGAGTCAAACCATAGGTATAGCCAGCTTGAACTGGTTAGGTACGTAAAACAGCTATCAATGCATGCCCAATCTCAATAGCTACGTAAAGGCAGCTAATATTGCATACCCTATCACAATAACCCCTTAAAGACGGCTACCACTTAACAATAGCTACGTAAAATCTGTTACCAACCCATGACCAAAGTATATATTTACGTAAAGACCTCTATCAACGCATGAACAACTGCAATAGCTACGTATAGACATCTACTAATGCCTGACCTAAGCCAATAGTTACGTAAAGTCAATGCATTTTACCTATCATCATAGCCCCGCGAAGACAGCTACAATATCATACCGTAGCACAATAGCTCAGTAAAAACATTTACGTAAAAGACCTATGTTAGTGCATTAGCTAAGACAATTGCTCCGTAAGGACAGCTACCAATCCATAACCTATCACAATATCTCTGTACATGGCAGATGTCGTGATGACCTCTTCTGTACCAGAGTGTATTGGAAGTGCCACCTTAGACATGCTAGATGCCCTGATGGTCCTCTTCCGTACCAGAGTATATTGGAAGTGCTACCTTAGACATGGCAGATGCTCTGATGATCTTCTTCTTTACCATAGTATGCTGGACGTGCTACCTTAGGCATGCTTTTCTGTACCATATATGCCCCTGTAGATGGACAGATGCGATACTCTACTTCAGAGGTAAAAGATGAATCCCGTTTGAAATGAGAAGCACTTGACTAGCGTCAGAACATGGTCATAGGACATAACACAAGTATGTAACTGGCCTAAGTCTTTACTGTATATCCTTGACCCTGAATTAACTTGTAGATGGAAAGAGACGATACTCCACCTAGGGGCAAAAGATGAATTTTATTGAAAATTTGTTGTAGTGAGAAACTCATGACTAGCGTCAGAACATGATCATAGGACATTGCACAACTGCTCTAAGACTTTACCTGTGATTGTCCTGCAGATGGACTAATGTTGAAGAAGTGTAGGTGGCATACATATACAGGCAACAGTTAATCCTATACAGATGGTATGACCTACCGATATTACATATGCCGTCCGACATTTTGTTTCACGTCATTTGCTGCGGCTATGCTGATATAATCAGAGTGCGCTATCGCGGTCCGGTGATAACGGATAGCAATATTACTGTAAAGGTTTTAAACAAGCATTTATTTGTCGAACTCTGTCTGTGTGAACTTACCTATACCTTTATTGAAACGTATAATAATAATAACATTGCATATTGACTTAACACAATATGTAGGCCTATGTAGGATAACATCCATATATACTTAATACAGGATGTATGTATGGTTTACATGCATATTGGCATAACACAGTCTGTAGGCTAATGTAAGGTACCGTGGATATTGGCTTAATACATGGTGTAGACCTATGTAAGGTAACATGCATATTGGCCTAATACAGGGTGTAGGCCTATGTAGGTTTACATGCATACCAGGTTAACACATTATGTAGGCTTTTGTCGGACAACGTGCATATCGGCTTAAAAGAGGATGTAGGCTTATTTAGGTGTACATGCATATTGGCTTAACACAGTATGTAGGCCTATGTAGGCCTATGTAGGGTAACATACATATTGGATTAATACAGAAAGAATGTAGGTTTAGATGCTTATTAGCTTAACACAGTATGTATATTTACATGCATATTTCCATAACGCAGTATGTAGGCCTATATGGTAACGCGCATATTTGCTTAATACCAGATGTATGCAGGGTAACGTGTATATTGACTTAACATAGTATGTAGGCCTATGTAGGGTAACATGCATATTGTCTTATTTCGGGAGGAATGTAGCTTTACATTCATCCTGGCTTAACTCAGTATGTATGCCTATGTAAGGTAAAGTGCATATTTTCTCAACACAGTATGTAGGGCTATGTAGGGTAACATGCATATTGCCTTATTTCAGGAGGAATGTAGGTTTACACGCTTATTGGCTTAACACAGTATGTAGGGTAACATACATAATGGCTTAATACAGGATGTATACTATTGTGATAGGTTATGGATTGGTAGTTGTCTTCATAGAGCTATGATGATAGATAAAATGGATTGACTTTACGTAACTATTGGCTTAGGTCATGCATTAGTAGCTTTATTTACGTAGCTTTTGAGATTGCGCATGCAATGATAGCTGTCTTAATGTAGCTATTGAGATAGGTCATACATTGATGGCGGTTTTTACTTACATATTCTGATAGGGTATGCATTGGTAGAGCTGTCTTTTCGTAGCTATTGTCCTTGCTCGTGCTTTTGATATATGTCTTTGTAACTATTTTGATAGGGAATGTATTTGTAGCTGTCTCTACGGAGCAATTGTGATAGGTTAAGCATTGCTAGCGCTATTTACTTAGCTAATGTGACGAGTTATGTGTTGGTAGCTGTCTTTACGGAGCTATTGTGATAAGTAATGCATTGGTAGCGGTCCATACCTTGCTGTTGTCGTAGTTCATGCAATGGTAGGTTTTCCTTACGGAGCTATTGTCTTATCTCATCCCTTGATATAGGTCTGGATATAGCTATTATCTTGGGTCATGGATCGGTAACAGTTTTTTACGTAGCTATTGTGGTAGTGTATATGTTGGTAGCTGTCTTTACGAGGCTAGTGTGATGGTTTATGATTTAGTAGCTGTCATTACTGAGTTATTGTGTTAGGTTATGCATCTTTAGCTGTCTTTACATAGCTATTATGATAGCGTATGTATTGGTTGTTATCTTTTCGTAGCTGTTTTAATGGGGTAGGCATTTTTAGCTGCCTTTACGTAGTTATTGTGAAAGGTTATGCAATGGTAGCGGTTTGTACATAGGTCTTGTGATAGGTTATACATTATTAACCGTCTGTACGTAGCTATTATGGTAGGGTGAGCATCGGTAGTTCTTTTAACGTAACTATTGTGATATAGTATGGATTGATAGCTGTCTTTACGATGATATTGCCTAAGGTCTTGAATTGATACAGGGTTTTACGTAACTATTGTCTTAGATTATGAGTCGGTAACAGTTTTGACATAGCTATTGTGGTAGAGTATAAATTGGTAGCTAGTTTTACAGAGATATTGTCTAAAGTCATGATTTCATGGAGGTGTTTACGTAACTTTTGCGATAGAGTTTGTATTGGTAGCTGTCTTTACACATCTATAGTGATAGGTTATGCATTGGTAGCTATCTTTATGGAGATATTGTGATAGATTATGGATTGGTAATCGTCTTTGCGTAGCTATTGTGATTGTGTATGTAATAGTAGCTGCCTTTACGTAGCTTTAGCTATTGTTAAGGGCTGACTCCAAGGTAGCTTTACCTAAGGTCTGATTCCAGAGAGGCCTTACCTGAGACCTGGCCTCAAGCATAACTTTACCTAAGGCCCGACTCCTGGCTGGCTTTACCTACGGCCTGACTCCTTGGTTGCTTTACCTAAGGGTTGACCCTAAGGTAGTTTTACCTAAAGTCTAGCTCCAAAGAGGCTTCATATAAGGCCTGACTCCAAGGTAGCCTTACCTAAGGCCTGACTTCGGAATGGTTTTACCTAAGGCATTTCTCCAGAGTGGCTTTACCTAAGGCCTTTCTCCAGGGTGAATTTACCTAAGGCCCTACTCCAAGGTAGCTTTACCTAAGGTCCTACTCTAGGCTGGCTGTTAAGGGCTGACTCCAAGGTAGCTTTACCTAAGATTTGATGGAGGTATTTGTCTTAGTCAGTATGTTGTAACTGATACAACATACCTATACAATATGTGTAAAGCTCAGATCATAAAGACCTTGACGGTTTCTACATAGCTATTTTGGTATGCGTTGGTAGCTATAATTATGTGTAAGGCCTAAGGCTCAGATCATAAAGGCTTTTGCCAGTGCCTTCACTAACCATAGCCGGCATAGCCCATTTGACCTCGGTGTAGATGTTGGTTGATTAGCGTAAGTTTTTCAACTTTGATTAGCTGAAACGTTGATCTGGCCTCCACCAGCCATAACCGCCATAGCCTATTTGAATTTGGTGTCAATGTTGTTCGTTTGAACTTCGTGTATGTTGGTCGGTTAAACTTAGCGTAATGTTGTTTAGTTGAAACGTTGGTCATTTGATCTAGCTCTGTTGTCAGGCTATGTATCGGTTGTCAGGCTATGTATTTGCTTCCGGGTTAGGTATCTGTTGTCAGGCTAGGTATCTATTGCCTAGCTATGTATCGGTTGTCTAGCTATGTAGGCTATGGCCAGGCTAGGTATCTGTTGTCTAGCTATGTATCTGTTGTCATAGTGTGGTATACACTTAGGGTTACTCTTGCATTACCATAGATCTGTGTCTAGTGCCTGATGGGTAACCGGCTTAGCATAGTATGTGGGTTTACATACATAACACAGAATGTAGGCTAACTATATGTAGAATATTAGCCAAGCTATGCATTGGATATTATGTGTTAACTTGTATTCAAGCCTCTCAACGGATACTATGTGATAATCCATAGTCAATCTATGAATCGGATACTATGTGTTAGCTCTAGTTAGGCTATGCATCGGCTACTATGTGTTACACATTAGAATAGCTATGCATCAGATACTATGTGTTGGTCATTAGTCAGGCTATGCACTGGATATTATGTGTTACCTTGCAGTCAAGCTATGCGTCGGATATTATGTGTTAACCCTAGTCAAGTTATGCTTTGGATACCATGTGTTAATCATTAGTCAATCTATGTCTCGGATACTATGTGTTAGCCCTAGTCAGGCTATGCATCGGCTACTATGTGTTAACCATTAGCCTAGCTATGCATCAGATACTATGTGATAACCACTAGCCAAACTATGCAATGAATATTATGTGTTACTTTGTAATCAACCTACTCTACGGCTACTATGTGATAACCCTTAGTCAATCTACTCATCGGATACTATGTGTTAAACCATAGTCAGACTATGCATTGAATATTTTGTGTTAACTTGTAGTCAATCTACTCATCGGATACTATGTGTTAACCTTTCGCCAAGCTATGCATTGGATATCATGTGTTAACTTGTAGTCAACCTACTCATCGGATACTGTGTGATAATCCCTAGTCAATCTATGCATCGGATACTATTTGTTAAAACATACTCAGGCTATGCATTGGATATTATGTGTTAACGATTAGTCGGGCTACACAACGGCCACTATGTGTTAACCATTAGCCTAGCTATGCACTTTATATTATGTGTTAACTTGTAGTCATTCTACTCATCGGCTACTATGTGTTAAACCCTAGTCAAGCTATGCATTGGATATTATGTGTTAACTTGTATTTAAACTTCTCATCAGATACGATGTGTTAAACCATAGTCAGACCATGTATCGGATACTATGTGTTAGCCCTAGTCAGGCTATGCATCGGATAATATGTGTTAACCCATAGTCACGCTAACCATTAGCCCAGCTATGCATCGGATACTATATATTGGTCATTAGCCAGGCTATGCATTGGATATTATGTGTTAACTTGTATTCAAACTTCTCATCGGATACGATGTGTTAACCCATAGTCAAGCTATGCATTGGATATTATGTGTTAACCACTAGGCAAGCTATGCATTGGATATTATGTGTTAACCACTAGTCAAGCTACACATCGGATATTATGTGTTAACAGTTAGTCAAGTTACACATCGGATATTATGTGTTAACCATTAGTCAAGCTACACATCGGATATTATGTGTTAACCCATAGTCAAGCTAACCATTAGTTAACTTGTAGCCTAGCTATGCATCGGATACTATATGTTACCCCATCGTCAGGCTGTGCATCGGATACAATGTGTTAATGATTAGCTAAGCTATGTATCGGGTATTATGTGGTAATTTGTAGGCTACTTGTAGTCAGGCTACTCGTCTAATACTGCGTGATAACCATTAGCTAAATTATGCATTGGATATAATGTGTTATATTATAATTTGTAGGCCCATGTCGGCTTAGCATAATATGTATGCAGGCTTACACACATATTTCTTCAACACACTATATAAGGCTACCATGTATGTAGGCTTAACATGGTATATACGCCCATGATGAATAGCATGCATGTTGGCTTAGCATGGAATTTATGTAGGTTTACACGCATATTTTTTTTAACATACTATATAAGGCAATCATGTATGTTGGCTTAACATAGTATATAAGCCTATGTAGAATAGCATGCATGTTGGCTTAGCATAGTATTTATGTAGACTTACACGCAAATTTGTTTAACACAGTATGTAGGCTTAGCATAGTATTTATGTAGGTTTACATGCATATTTGTTTAACACAGTATGTAGGCTTAGCATAGTATTTATGTAGGTTTACATGCATATTTGTTTAACACAGTATGTAGGGTTAACAAAGTATCTATGTAGGTTTACACGCATATTTGTTTAACACACTATATAGGCTATCATTCATGCTGGTTTAACATATTATATATAGACCTATGTGGTTAACGGAGATATTAGCTTAATACAGGATGTATATAGGTTAACCTGCATGTTGGTTTGATACAGTATAGTAGGGCTATTTAGAGTATATTGCATGCTGGCTTAACATAGTATATAAGCCTATATAGGTTAACATGAATGTTGGTATGTATATAGGTTGCGTGACTTTTTTAAAATTATATTGTAATATTTGTTGACCGTCACCTACGTGGGCGTGATAGGTTATGAATTGGTAGCTGCCTTTACGTAGCTATGGTGGTATGCACTGGTAGCTATACCATATAGTACTTCCCATATTATACGGTTGCCTGCCTGAGGCTCTACCTGATAGAAGAGGTGAAAATGTGTGTATAGCTCAGATCATAAAGGCTTTGGCAAGTGGTTTACCGACATAGTAGGCCCATGTAGGGATTCATGTATGTCGGCCTAACATAGTATGTATGTGTACTTATACGCGCGTTGATTTAACACATTATGTGGGCTATATTGGCCTAACATAGTATATAGATCTATGTAGGTTTACATGCATATTTGTTTAATATACTATATAGGGCTATCAGGCATGTTGGTTTAACATAGTAATATGCCTACACACCTTACAGCGACCGTTTGCGTTGTGTTGCGTAAGCCTACCGAGCCCCTGCAATGGTGATAGGTCAATTCCCTGCAAAGTCTGTTGACTATTTCATGCCAATGTATATTTGTTGGTCGGTTAAAGTTAGCGTTTAGTGGGAACGTTGGTCGTTTGATCTAACCGATCATTTTTTTAATCAATTTCATATATTATTAAAAACAACCCCGCTTAAAGATCCACTCTAGTGTGGATTTACCTAAGGCCTTTCTCGAGGGTGGCTTTACTTAAGGGTTGGCTTCGGGATGGCTTTACCTGAGGCCTTGCTCCAAGGTAGCTTTACCTAAGGTCTAACTCCATGGTAGCTTTACCTAACGCCTGGCTCCTGGGTGGCTTTACCTTGAGCACGACTCCAGGGACCGATCAGTTTTTGGCAATCTGATATATTATTGAAAACTACCCTCAGGTGAACCCACCCCCGCATCTATCCAACACATACTATAAACGTACCGCATACAGTTGTTTTGTCATTTGATACAACCGATCGATTTTTGGTAATTTCATATATTATTTAAAACTACCCCTGGTTATTTCATATATTATTATTATAAACCACCCCTACCCCGGGGCGACCCCCCGTTCGAACCCACATATACCCAACATACACTCCAAAGACACCCCACAATTTCTTACACTAGGCGACACCATCTTGTTTTTGGAGCAAAATCATCCTCCAACCCCGGGACAACCCCCACAACCTCAAACTTACCCACACATCTACCCACCACCACCCCAAACAACACTCACACATACAACACTTAGGGGTGGGTTAGGTAAGGTGCCGTAATGTTTTGTCCCAAACTATCCTCCTTTCTACTCAAACCATTACAAAATACTTTCCCACTACATTTACCAACATGCTTACCAGAACAAGAAGGCCCTCGAAGTCCTTCAACATGGTCATCTACAATTACTAACACCGGAACCATTACTAAATATTTTTCAACATGCTTACCAGAACAAGAAGACCCTCGAAGTCCTTCACCATGGACTTTACATCTACGTCACAATTACTACCAATACCAGCATGCCCACCAGAACAAGAAGGCCCTCGAAGTCCTTCTCCATAGACTTTACATCTACGTCACAATTACTATCAATACCAACATGCCTACCAGAACAAGAAGACCCTCGAAGTCCTTCGCCATGGACATCTACAATTACTATCAACGGAACCATTATAAAATATTTTTCAACATGCCTACCAGAACAAGAAGGCCTCGAAGTACTTCAACATGGACAATCTACAATTAACAACGGATGCTGGACAATATACACATAGAATCGAACGTGGATCGATTCTAATAGTGAAGATTCTGTGTGTCAGAGCACCAGAGCACAAAGACCTTCTGGTACTCGCATTTAACACTACAACAAGTGTTCGTGTTATATATTACTCGTATTTGTGTTTAGTTTTATTATTGTTATATTTTAATTATATTATATTACTCGTATTTGTATTTATATTTAGTTTTATTATTTTATTCTTGTTATATTTTAATTATATTATATTGTGTGCGTATTATATTTTCTAAAATTATGTTTGTGTGACTGTTGGTGTGAGTGTTATATATTACTCGTATTTGTATTTATATTTAGTTTTATCATTTTATTTTTGTTAGATTTTAATTATATTATATTTGTAATATGTAATATTGAGTTTTATTCTAGTCTTCATATTATCAGATTTTTATTTTATTTACGTATCTATATAATCCTGTATTTATATTCATATTTTTAACACAATAAATTTATTTTTATACAAATACACGTTTTACTCTTATTTCATACAACCAAAGAACTACCAACACTCCCAGCACTCACAAGACCTACTTGTACCCCCATCATACAGTAACACACAACTGAACGCCTCGTAGCTCAGTCGCTAGCGTCACACGCCAGCAAACCAAACGTCCTAGGTTCCATTCCCGAACGCAGAATTATATTTTTTCCAACAAAAACTTACGTCACCACCAGAACAAGATGGCCCTTCCGCTCCTCGACCAGCAACCCACCAGGGGCGGGGCGTCGACGCCATCTTCACCACCATCGACCTATCAAACAAAAGGGGCGGGGCTTAGGAAGGGGTGGGGGTAAGAAATACTGCTCTCTCATTGGGGGGATAAAGTATACCCATCTCTACTTGTGCAATATAGTTATTTCGTCCCATTTCGCTTACAATAAGTGATAACATATGAATTCATAAAACAGCTGATTTTATGTTATAGGCTATGTGCTAGAACAGCTGTTTTAATAACATAGATTATGTTATTTTATTTATATTATTTGTAATTATTACAAAACCTAACTTCACAAAAATAAAATTTGTCTTAGGACACCAAAGTAGGAATTGACTTCTGCTTATATTACTTGTTTTATAAATCAAATTATTTGAAGGTCCCACGTCAGGCGTTTTGTTTAACATACCTACTCAGATTAATAATTAATGAATTAAAATGGGTAATTTATAGATTTATTACAAATTAATTACAATTATTTTAAATGAGCTATCGTTAAGACGCATAGATTACAGAAATGCTATTGAACCGTTATTTGTGTATTGATTATACAGAAAAATATAACTTTTGTTGCATATATATAAACTACAAACCATTTAAGATGTGGGATAGATTTTACTGAAGCACAGACTAATATTTCAAGACACAATATCAAGAGCACAGTGGTACAATATATTACAATAAAAATATTGAAAAGAACCCCAATACCACAAAAATAATCAAAAATAACAAATAAGACAAGTTACTTAAGATTAAGATTAAACCCTTATGTACATTTCGATGACCATGTCATCATCATCAGAGGGTCTAGTTACAAAACACAATCTAGCACACAAGAAGTTACAAACTAGAATGATCTAATATTTCAAGCATCAAAATGTAACTTAATAGCCAGAAATTCCATTTAAATATGCTTTGCACTATTAGGCGGCATTTACATTTCAACCGGCCTGTAACCGGAAATACAATGCGTGAAATGCCACTCGAAAACGGATTTTACTGACCAGCTGTTGTGTTATGAACGAGGCCAGGAATTAGCAGTGGATGCTTAATTGCATGTCAGAGGACAACAGAAAATCCAAACGTCAGAAGTTTGTGCACATGAATTGTTAGTGAAGCAAGTTGTGGCTCCGATGAATATTTCATTTCACCTCTGGCTTTAATCCCGTCCATTGTGAGAAATCGCATTGGTTTCTAACCCTTAGCTTTGTTCTTTCTACCTAAAAAATACTAAATCCTATTAATTAATTCATTATTTGGATTACTCGCGTTTAGTGTGAAAGGTTTGTTTAAACTAAATGTGAGAAGAAAAATAATTTCAAAGAATGGTTCGACAAAACGTAAATGTGTAAATGGTGTCCGTCTAAGCCGTAAAGCCAATTCGACCTTTATTGCATCATTAGAGTGGCCAATGTCTCTGCAGAACCAAACCAAGGTAAGAATTTTGATGGTTTTTTCAATATTTTATTATACGGCGTCTCCAGGGAAATTCAGAAGTATTGCTTGAGTACTCACGGTTGCAACTTAATAAAATACACCTACTGGTCATAATTAGATCTTAGCTAATTCGAAAGTAAAAATAATTTATACTGAAACAATTATATTTGCCCTAATAGCAATCTTGTTTTACAAATAAATCATATGTTTTATTGACTTTAGTGGAATACAGTCTGGAAATAATTTCACCCCCCCCACCCCACATTAGATTACCCGAGTAGTTTGATATACTTTTCTTAATCTTCCTTACATTCTTCATAAAGAATGCCCATCCTTTCCTGTCCCTTCTGACCCTACCAGGGATCAGGTGGTTTGTGACAGTGTCTAGCTTCTCTAATTCATTGACAGCTATTTTGTGTCCATCGCCTAAAATAATTTAAATTATTTTAATTTTTTTAATAAAAATTTCATGTATTGTAAATAGATGTTTTTACCAGATGACTAGTCTTTACCAGCTGACTGGTTCTTACCAGGTGATTGGTTGTTATCAGGTGACTAGTTGTTACGAGATGACTGGATCTTGCCAAATGATAGGTTGTTGTCTGATAACTTATTCTTACCAGAAGCTAGCTTAGGAGATGACTAGCTCTTCCAGGTTACGGGCTGTGATCAAGTGAATGGTTGTTACCAGACGACTAGCTGTTGCTAAATAGTTTGTTGTTACAGGATGACTGGTTCTAACCAGGTGACTCGATCTTACCATATGACTAGTTGTTAGCTTATAGTTGATTGTTATCAGATGACTGGTTGTTACCAGATGACTAGTTGGAAAATTGTATGTTGTTACCAAATAACTGGCTCTTACCAAATAACTGGCTCTTACCAAATAACTGGCTCTTACCAAATAACTGGCTCTTACCAAATAACTGGCTCTTACCAAATAACTGGCTCTTACCAAATGACTGGTTCTTGCAGGATAACTAGTTCTTACTTAGTTACGGGTTGTGAAAGAATTAGTGGCTGTTACCAGATAACTAGTTCTTGCCAGATAACTGGCTCTTACCAAATAACTGGCTCTTACCAAATAACTGGCTCTTACCAAATAAATGGCTCTTACCAAATAACTGGCTCTTACCAAATAACTGGCTCTTACCAAATAACTGGCTCTTACCAAATAACTGACTCTTACCAAATAACTGGCTCTTACCAAATGACTGGTTCTTGAAGGATAACTAGTTCTTACTTAGTTACGGGTTGTGAAAGAATTAGTGGTTGTTACCAGATAACTAGTTTTTACCAGGTTACTGTTTGTGCTTACATGACTAGTTGTTATCAGACAACAGGTTGTTGCAGATTACTGGTAGGTACCAATTAACTGGTAGTTAGAAGTCCGATAGTAAATTCTCTGGTCATGTCCCTGACATACCATCAATCGTTCGTCTCTAGTTGCCTAAGGTTTTTCAGTTTTCGAGAGGTAAATTTTGTTAAAGCGGTATAGTTGACTCCTATCTGCCGACTTTATAGTACTATTTGAATTTTAATTCGATTATAATTTCTTTTATAGGCAAACAACCTAAATTAAAATGTTTCTATGTAACAGTTTCGTAATTTATTATCAAAGTAATTGTTATTGTTAAAATATAACATTCGAGAACCTCTATGTTTATACGTGTAGAGGTTTTAATATAATTTTAATTTTTAGATAATAAGTATTCAACGTAACTCTGTGCCATTTTTAATTAGGGTTTCCTGGTTGGATGAATACGTAAAAACATATTTCTCATTAAATACAGTCTACAGGGCTAACAATAATAAATTGAACAATTAGCAAACAATACTGCGGTAATTGCAGCACAACATAGAGTGAAACAAATCTTTTAACAGGGAATAAACAGCGCTGTAGTCTAACGTTCCAGAACTAATTACATCATGAATGTGCCAGTTTATTCAATCAGCGGGAAATGGTAATAAAGGAAGCATCGTTTACACGCAAAGTGCATTTCTCTCGGCGGCTTGGAAGTGCATGCAATCAGGGGAAACCTTGGACTTCCGAAATGTAAGATGTATTTCACAACCGACGATTAAGTTTAGTTACTGGGCAAGGCTGTGACTATATTCCATGCCTTTCCCCTTCTGTGAAATGCTTTTCTCCCATATAAAACTAAAGTTAAATAATTCAATTTATTTAATGAAATAATATGTTTTAAACTGAACTAACACTGTGTTATCCACTGTAAGTATAAAAAAATGTATTTGAACTTGAATGGATGAATAAGATTCATTTTATGAACGAGAACAAGATATGCAAAAGGAGAGTGTGAACTAATAGAAGGATTGAAAAATAAAGCGAAATAAAATTTCACAAATTCAATAACTAGCAACAATCAGAAATAAATAGATGAATATAAAACAAAAAGGAAAACATTATGTCAGCATAAAATAAAACGCCTCACGTTTTAGTTAACACAGACTACCAAGGAAAGCTATCTCAATGCTAAATTAGGAAGAAATTACATAACGGTCGTATCTTAATTAATATAAGCATAATTAAAAACAAATAAAAACATACACAAAACTCACAAATTATTCATTTATTTACTCATACGCGTTTCAATGACCAAGTCATTATCATCAGTGAGTGTTACTACTACAAACTCTAACTTACAACTAGGGTGAAAGTAAGGTTACACTTCCGTATTTATACAGTAGGCGTTGCCACGCCCACTTGTCAAAACAACAGTTACTAACCCTACTTTAAACATGATACAACAAATAGAAATTTCGTACCTAACTCAATAATTACAATAAAATTTGTAACATACAACATAATTACATATAAACAAAATAGATAATTAATATTACACATTATTATTATGTCAAAATATTTAACCTAAAAGTTACAATAAATTTTATTATTTTCCCCCTTTTTGTTACGCTAATTACAATAATATAGAATTTGGAATAGGGCCTGACGCATTGTTTACAATATTATTTTTATTCCTATTAATATACAAAGTTTCCCATGCATCCAATTCACTACACTTAAAAACGTTTTCTAACAGGGTTACATCGTCTACTTTAAATTCGTGCTCTTCCTCTAAACAATGTTTCGCCATCGCAGATTTTTCTGGTCTATTATATTTAATGTGGGAAAAATGTTCTTTAGCCCTAGTTTTAATATTTTTTTTGTTTTGTTTGGCCTATATATTTCAGAGGACACTCACTACACTTCAGGCAGTAGATTCCTGACTTTTCTTCATTAGGTATGGCATCTTTATGGTTCCCTAACAACTTCTTTAGTTTATTTGCAGTGACAATTGTAACATTCAAATTACTATATTTTCCTATGAGCATAATTCACAAAACTAAGTTTATGAATAGACTCATAATATTTTGTAAAAACAATTATTTGTAAAACTTGTAAAAAAAAGTGGAAGGAACAAAAGTATTTGAAGTTCGAGATGTAAGGAAGTAAGTGTAATTTCTTATAAGTATAAGTAGATGTTTGAAGATCGCACTAGGAGAT